>PVIW01009638.1:0-22736 GCA_004026585.1 Noctilio leporinus | reverse complement strand
CGGAAAGGAGGAAGTCAAACTGTCATTATTTGCAGATGATATGATAGTGTACATACAAAACCCGATGGACCCCACCAAAAACTTACTCAACCTAATAAGCAAATTTAGCAAAATAGCTGGGTATAAAATCAATATCCAGAAATCAAAAGCATTTTTGTATACCAATAATGAAACAACAGAAATAGAAGCAAAAAAACAAATCCCATTTATCATAGCAACAAGAGAAATAAAGTACCTAGGAATCAACTTAACTAAGGAGGTCAAAGACCTGTACTCAGAAAACTACAGAACAATGAAGAAAGAAATCAAGGAAGACACAAATCAATGGAAGCATATATCATGTTCATGGATGGGAAGAATTAACATCATTAAAATGTCCATACTACCCAAAGCAATCTACAGATTCAATGCAATCCCAATTAAAATACCAATGACAGACTTCACAGAAATAGAAAAAAATACTTCAAAAATTTATATGGAGCCAAAAACACCCACAAATAGCCCCCGCAATCTTGAGAAAGAAGAACAAGGTAGAAGGAATCACAATTCCAGACTTCAAACAATACTACAGGGCTACTGTCATCAAAACAGCCTGGTACTGGCACAAGAATAGACATATAGATCAATGGAACAGAACAGAGAGCCCGGAAATTAACCCAGGACTCTATGGTCAACTAATATTTGACAAGGGGGGAAGGAACATAAAATGGAGTAAAAGCAGTCTCTTCAACAAATGGAGTTGGGAGAACTGGACTGGAACATGCAAAAAGGTATAACTAGACCACCAACTTACACCATACACCAGAATAAACTCAAGATGGATAAAGGATTTAAACATAAGCAGTGCCATCATAAAGGTCCTGGAGAAAAATGTAGGCAGTAAACTTTTGGATATCCTAAACAGAAATATGTTTACTGACACTTCACCAAGGGCAAAGGAAATCAAAGAACAAATCAACAAATAGTACTATATCAAATTTAACAGTTTCTGTTCAGCTAAAGAAAATATCAGCAAAATTCAAAGGGAACCAACTGTATGGGAAAATATAATTACCAATGACACCTCAGACAAGGGTCTGATCTCCAAAATATATAAAGAACTAATGTGACTCAACACCAGGGAGACAGACAGCCCAATTAAAAAATGGGCAAAGGACCTGAACAGACAACTCACTGAGGAAGATATACAAAGTGCCCAGAGGCATATGAAAGAATGTTCAACATCACTAGTCATCAGAGAGATGCAAATTAAAACCACAATAAGATACCACCTCACACCTGTCAGAATGGCAATCATCAACAAATCAACAAACAAGTGTTGGCGAGGATGTGGGGAAAAGGGAACCCTCGTGCACTGTTGGTGGGAATGTAGGCTGGTGCAGCCACTGTGGAAAACAGTATGGGGTTTCCTTAAAAAACTGAAAATGGAACTGCCTTTTGATCCAGCTAATTCCACTACTTGGACTATACCCAAAGAATCCTGAAATACCAATTCATAAGAACCTATGTACACCTATGTTCATAGCAGCACTATTTACAATAGCCAGGTGCTGGAAACAGCCTAAGTGCCCATCAGTGGATGATTGGATCAAAAAACTTTGGTACATTTACACAATGGAATTCTGTTTAACAGAAAGAAAGAAGGAACTCATACCCTTTGCAACAACATGGATGGAACTGGAGAGTATTATGCTTAGTGAAATAAGCCAGTCAGTGAAGGACCAATATCATATGATCTCATCCATTACAGGACAATAATGAACAAAACTAACAACAAGCAAAACAAAACCAAATATATGAATACAGTGGATAGGCCTTCAGTGGTCAGGGGGAAGGGGGTTGGGGGGCGGAGGGAGGCAGAGGCAAGAAAGGGGAGCAGTTTAGACAAGAATCTAGTATAAAGGAACCATGGACATGGACAACAGGTGGGATTGACTTTGGGGGGAATGGGTGGGTGGGTAGGGGAACAGAGTGGAGCAAAAAGGGGATAGATGTTATACAACAACAATAAAATTTTAAAAAAAGAAAAAAGAAAACAGAGTTTGCAGAGGAAACCAGTTAAGTTAGAAAGCCCACACATAATAAATAACACTACAAGGAAGAATCTTCAGGGGAATTAAAAAGAGGAAGACATCAAAAAGCTAAATAAAAAAGTCGTAAGTATGCCATGTTCTGGGGGGGAACATTGGGCTTTCAGCAAAGCTAACTGCATCAAAATCAAAGGAATTCCAGGATTATGCAGATGGAAGAGAAGACATTCAATCTGATAGTTAGTGTGTAAGTCATGAATTTTTAGAGTATTTGAGTAAACTAGGAAGGATAAAAAATGTATTAGTCAGTCAGGGAAGCTAGGAAAAGAACATAGAAATTCAGAAAAGGAATAACAAAATAAACCAAAGGCAAGGAGAAGAATTAATAAAGCAGAAATTAATGAGTTATAAATTAGAACTAATCAATGGATGAAAAGATGTACCTTTAAAAAAATTAACCCTGGCTGGTGGCTCACTGGATAAGGTGCCAGCCTGGGAACCCAAAGGTCACTGGTTCAATTCCCAGCCAGGACACATAACACAGGTTGCAAGCCATGTCTCCAGCCAGGTCCATAGCTGGAAGCGGGTGAAAGGCAACCATACATTGGTGTTTCTCTCCCTCTCTGCCTCTCTCCCTTTCCCTCTCTCCAAATATAATAAATAAAATCTTTAAAAAAATTAATCTAGTTAACAAAAAGATAAGTCACCAATGTCATAAAATAAATAACTGAGAAGCCACCACACATAAAGAAATTGAAAGAATCATAATAGTATCTTTTGCTCAACTCTGGCAAATAAATTTGAAAATCCAGATTAAAAGGATGATTTTTATAGATATGTAATTTACATAACACCCATAGGTGATATGATTGTATATTTGAAAAACTCAATACACATAACTTTAAAACTACTAGAAATAATATGAAATCTGATAATATAGAGAAGTGCTAAATTAATACATAGAAATCAACAGTTTTTATATACACAAACAATTATAAGTTGGAGTACAATGGAAGGACAGACTCCATTTTCAATATCAACAAAATAGATAAAGTTACTGGAATATTAATAGGAAATGGGCAAAGTATACAAATAAAATTTAAACACTAGAAAAAAGTACCAAGGAGATTTTTTAAGGAATAAAAAAAACATTAATTTGTAAATGTAACATGAACCCAGTAAATAAATATACCAGGAGAATTTTCTCCTTTCTTTTCTTTTTCTTTCTTCCTTTTATTTTCTCTCTCCCCCTCTTTTCCTCTCCCTCTCTCCCTTTCTCTCTCTCTCTCTCTATCCCTCTCTCTCTCTCTCCTCTCTCTCTCTTCTCTCCCTCCCTCCCTTGACAAGAAAACAAATTAGAATAAGTAGGGAAACCCTATGGGGAAAGGAACCAAGGGGATTGGCCATCCCCATCAGATATTAAAACATAAACTTTCAGTAACACAAATGATGTTTTAGTGCATAAATAGACTAATGGAACACAATATAAAGGCAAGAGATACACTTGTATACATATACATAATGAAATTAGATTATGATAAAAGAGTTATCTCAAATTAGTGCAGGAAAGATGAACTATTCAAAAATTAGTTTTGTCACCAGAACTCCAATTGGACCCAAGAGTTGACTATTTAAAAATAAGTAAATAATAAAAATACTAAAGGGAAATATGTGAGAATTCCTTTATAAATCTAGCATGAAAACTTTTCTCACTCAAACTCAAAAACTAAAAGCCTTAGAGAAAAAGTTATAAATCCTGCTAAATAAAAACAGCAAGACAACTACAAATGTTAAAGCCACAGCAAAATTGAGAACAAATGACAAAATAAAAAAAAATAAAAGAAATTATTTGCAACTCATATCACAGAAATAGCTGATCTCCTAGAATTTGATAAAATAAAAAACAATCAACCCAAAATAAAAGTAGACAGATCACAGAACAGGAAATAGATGTATTAAAAATATGCTCAATCTCACTCATAACAAGAATGAAAATTAAAACTACACTGAGGTAACTTTCATCACCAATATTCATCACCTTACATTGGCAATTATCTATAAATTTGGTTAACAACATATTAACTTTCTATCATTACTATGTCAAATTACCACAAATTTAAAGGTTTAAACAACAAAAGTTAATTATCTTACAATTTCATAGGTCAGAGTCCAATATGGGTCTCACTGAGCTAAAACTGGGGCATCGGTGGGCTATGCTCCTTTATGGAGATTCCAGGAGAGAAAGTGTCCTTGCTCTTTCCAGCCCTGGAGCCACAGCATTTCTTTGCCAGTGGTCCTGTTTCTCCTTCCTGAAGCAGCAACATTGTGTCTCTGTGCTTTTCTTCTGTAGTCACACTTTCCTCTGGCTGACTTTTCTTCTATTTTCCTTTTCTACTTAAAAAGAAAATTATTAACTCTATTGGAGTGGCATTGGTTTACAAAGTTATATAGATTTCAAGTGTACAATTATAGACTTTGGTCTTAGGGAGGATTTTATGAACTTGACCCCAAAAGCAAGGAAAGTAAAAGCAAAAACAAATGAATGGGATGATATCAAGCTAGAAATCTTCAGCACAGCAAAAGAAACAACCAACAAAACAAAAAGGCAACAAATCAAATGGGAGATATTTGCAAGCAAAAGCTCCAACAAGAAATTAATATCCAAAATATATACAGAACTCAAACCTCTCTCTTCTACTTTTAAAGACCTTAATGATTACCTTAGATCCATCTAAATAATCCAGAAAAATTCCATTTTAAGGGCCGCTGGTTAGCAGCCTGAATTTCTCTTTGCCATGTTATTTAACATATTTGTAGCTTCCAGATCTCAGGACTTAGACGTCTTTGGGGGAAGCCATTATGCTCCGGACCACATATGCTACCAGCCACGTTGTAGGAGACAGGCACCCCATGGTGACTGGTGGGAGGGAAGTTTTTGCCAAGGACTATGAAGAATAATGTGGCAATACCTCTCAAGATCTAAAATGTACATAACCTTCACATACCTACCTATATCAATCATTACGCTGAGCATCTTAAAGTTGTACAATATTAGATGTCAATTCTATCTCAATAAAAGTAAAAAAATAATAAAAATTAAAAATTGTATATAAATAAAATAAATGCACATAAATTTCAATTCAATTATTGTACTTGGTGAATCAATTCAACAGATATACTTGCATATAGATAAAATGATGGATGTCCATGATTTTCTATTGTAGCAATGCTTGTAAAGAATCAGAAATAACTCAAATACTTATTAGTAGAAACAACACTATGCAGAAACTTTAAAGAAATAATATCTAAGACAATAAAGCTAGGAAGCAAAACTTAGAAGCTAGAAGAATAGTATGTGCAGGGAACCAGGTAAGAAGTTATATCCATGTTTACTAGTAAATATGTAAAGAGCCTCTAGAAAATGCACAAGAAATGAATAATAATGATAATCTACACAGTCAAAGGGATGGGTTGATAGGACACTTGATTAAATACCAACACACATATATTTTTAAGACTCAGCTCAAATGCCTCCTTCTCCAGGAGCCCTTCTTGCATCCTGAGCACTTTCTCTAGGCCACTCATAGATATTTTGTGCCAATATTAATCATTTTGGCAATGTTAGGGAATCTGTGCCCTTCTTTAAATTACCTTAATTTGAGCTAAATTACTTTGTCCATTGAGAAAAAAAGAGGAGAAGGAAGACAAGAAAAATGGGAAGAAAAAGTCACCTTCTAAATCTTTGGGAGGAGATTTTTCATATTTAACAAAAAGAACCATGAATTTTCAAATAGTTGAGAAACAGTTCACTGTACCATAAAGATGTTGAGGGCAGGATCATCACCTCCAAACAGCACTTGCCACACGGTATGCCCATCATTCACTTATTCCTGTCTCCCTCCAAACCATGAGCCCCTAAGGAAATGAACAAGCCTTTGTAGTTTCCTTATACACAGTAAGGGATCTATTTGAAGAACTGAATGAGAAAGAATTTATATCAGGATGTCAAACTCATTTTCACTGGGGGCCACATCAACCTCGAGGTTGCCTTCAAAGGGCTGAATGTAATTTTAGGACTGTCTAAATGTAACTACTCCTTAACAGTTAAGCGAGCTGGGTAGAAAAAAGGTGCTGAGCTGAAGGTGCTGGACAAAATGAAACAAGGTGGAGGGCCAGATTTGGCCCACAGGCCTTGTGTTTGCCACCGTGATTTATGTATCCTTTACAAAGTAAAATGTTGGCAGCTTGGAAAGTGAATACTCAGACACACACAGGTCTTACGAGTTCTTTCTTATGTTACAAATTCTAAGATATATATTTTCACATTTCAGCATCTTGGAAATTGACTGGTGTTTCCCAATGTCTGCCATCTAAGCAACAGGTATGGCCAATTGTCACCACCTGCATCACTGCAACTTGGTCACAGCGGCTCATGCTGCCACCTCAATTGAGGTAAGTGTAAGGTGACCACAGACTTTGATCCTCAAACCAAGGAGACTCTATTTAGAGTAAAAGGGGACACTAACCAGATGTTATGGCATGACAAGAGTAAACAGGGACTGTCCCACGCAAACATGGACAGAGGGCCAGCCCGGGGATGCACCTTGTCAATACCACATATTACTGGGTTTACATATCATTCAAAAATGTCTTCAAACAGAGAACACTGTGATAATCATTGAAGTTTAAAATGCCATGTCCACAAAAAGCACAGAAATAGCAATGGGACATAAATTTTATATTAGTAAAACAAATATTAATTTTTGGAGAAATGACAACTCTATCTTCTTACAAAGCAATAACTAAGTAAAGTAGATGCTTCAAGTCTACAGAAATGTGTTACATTTTTGGATGGGAAACATACTGCAAAAGCATATTCTTATTAATGTTTTTAACCTTCACCTGAGGATATGCTTATTGATTTTAGAGCAAGAGAAAGAGAGAGACATCAATGTGAGAAACATTGACCGGTTGCTGCCAGTATGCACCACAACTGAGGAGAAAACCAGCAACCTAGGTATGTTCCCTGACTGGGGACTGAACCCATAACTTTTCAATGTACAGAATGACATTCCAAACAACTGAGTCACCTGGCCAGGGAGAGCATATTTTTAATAAATATATTTAAATACAAAACATGTGATTAAAGGCAGCAAAAATCATCACATCTCTCAAAATTGAAGACAGATATTTCAAAGCAAGAAGAGGCTCTGTGACCAATTCATATATCAGGACTATTGTCACTGACAGCTTAAATGACAGCTTTTACTTTCTTTCCCAGTGATACACAAAATCATGGTGCGCTTTACAATCCATGGCACTGTAACCTAAAGAGATACAATACTTGGACGCCCCGGCAAGATGGTGGAGGGGTAAGCGGAGCTACATCAGTCTCTTCCCAGGACCAATTTGGATTTACAACTTAATTGGGGGAAAAAGTCATCTGGAATTACCAACAAAACACCAGCTGAAAAGAATTCCTATGACCACAAACAGAACAGAAGAGGCCACTTCATCACAATGCGACTGGTAGGAATCGCAGAAACTCAAGAGGGCTGGTGGGGCCTCCGCTGGAGGCAGCAGCCGAAGGGACGGAACCTGGGGCTTCACCTGAGAAGGGTGCGTTCTAGTCCCCCAGCTGGGCTTCATAGCCTATAGCAACACAGGGGAGAGCAGAGCAACATCCAGCTGAGAAGGGTGGAAAGCCATGGAGTTGACTAGCCTAAGCACTGGAAACAGAGAACCGCTAGGGTGACTACAATGGAAATACATTGGCACCCACATATCCTGGGCTCCAGTAGAGGGAGGGCAGAAAGGACTGGAGACACGTGGGGAGAGTTTGCAGCAGTGGCCTAGAGGAGAGAAGTGGGGAAGCAGCTGTGGGGATCCTGGTGCTGACTCACTGCCCACAGCTCAGGCAGACTGCACTGTGCCAAGCAGCTTACCTATGAGGGTCCTCGTAGCCCCACTCACTGGAAGCAATATGCCCTGCACAGTAGCTCCAGAGCCTAGCGCCAGATCACAATTCTTTGATTTACATCTAAATTAACCTCTCCTGCACTGCCCCGACTGAGCATAGATGCAATAGTTGACACCTGAAGAGGTATCTCTTGCCCAGCAGCACCTGGGCCTGGCGGCTGATCACAAACTCTGACTTACAGCTGGGTCAGTCAGTTAGCCCCACACAGTGGCATGTGAGCCTGGTGGTTGATCATGGATTCATTGGTATACAATAGTATCTTTCAGTCTAAACCAGCACCACCTGAGCCGGTGGCTAATCACAGATTCATTGGATTACAGTATCACCTTACTGTCTAGCCCAGCAGCTTCCTGAGCCTGGTGGCCGAACACAGATTCATTGGATTACAATTGGATCTTGCTGCCTAGCCCAGTGGTGCCTGAGCCTGGTGGCTGATCATAGATTGATTGATTTACATCCGAATCTATCCCACCAAGCAGCAACTGAGCTGGTGGCTGATCCATTGGATTACAATTGAACCTCTCTGTCTAGCCCAGCAGGGCCTGAGTCTGGTAGCTGATTCATTGATTTACAACTGAATCGGTCTGTCCCCGTAAGTTGCATCTGAGCTGGGCAGAGGATCACAGATTGATAGGATTACTACTACATCAATCCTTCCATCCTAGCAGTTCCTTAGCCTGGCAGCTGATCACAGTCTCATAGGATTACCACAAAACCTTAAAATGGGGAGAAAAAGAAACAGTCCATCACCAAAAGGAAAGGAGGAATCCCCAGAAAGATCACTAAATGAAACAGAGGCAAGCAAACTACCAGATATGGAATTCAAAACAATGATGATAGAGAAGCTCAATGAGCTCAGTGAACTCAAAGAAAACTACAAACAACTCGGGGAGAACTACAAAAACTCCAGGAAAGCTACAAGGAACTAACTGAGAACTACACCAGCATTAAAAATAGACACAGAAACTATCAACAAAACCCAGGAGGAAATAAAAAATACAGTTTCTGAATTGAAGAATACAGTAGAAGGGATCAACAGCAAGCTAAAGAAAGCAGAGGACTGGATAAGTGAACTAGAGGATGACATAGAAAAATATTACAAGACAATGTAACACAATGAAAAAAGGCTGAACAAGAACGAAGAGGTTTTAAGAAAGCTACAGAACAACATGAAACACATTAATATCCATATCATAGGGATACCAGAGGAGAAGAAGAACCAAGGAATGGAAAACTTGTTCAAAAAGTAATGATAGAAAACTTCCCCAACATGATGAGTGAAAATGTTACTCAAGTTAAGGGAGCACAGAGGGTCCCAATAAAGATGAATCCAAACAGACCCACTCTAAGACACATCATAATTAAAATGGCCAATTTCAAAGACAAAGAGAGAATCCTAAAGGCACCAAGAGAGAAACAGCAAATATCATATAAGGGGGCTCCAATCAGGCTATCAAATGATTATTCAACAGAAACAATACAAGCCAGAAAGGAATGGCAACAAATATTCCAAGTAATGGGAAGCAAAGGCCTGAAACCAAGAATACTCTGCCCAGCAAGGCTCCCATTCAAAATGGAAGGAGAAATAAGCAGTTTCCCAGACAAAAGAAGACTAAAAGAATACATCTCCACCAAACGAGCATTGCAAGAAATGCTAAAGGGTTTGCTTTAAAAAGATGAAGAGAGAGAGAGAGAGAGAAAGGAACACAGGTACAAAGTAGAAAAATGGCAATAAATAATTATTAATCAATAATAACCTTAAATGTAAAAGGATTAAATGTGCCAATCAAAAGACACAGGGTAGCTGAATGGATAAGAAAACATGATCCACATGTATGCCATCTTTAAGAGACCTGCCTCAGAACAAAAGATTGACACAGATTGAAAGTGAAGGGATGGAAAAATATACATCAAGCAAATGGACATGAAAAAAAGTCTGAGGTACAATACTTATTTCAGACAAAATAGATTTTATGATGAAAGCCATAAAAAGAGACAAAGAAGGACATTTCATAACACTTAAGGGAATAATCTATCAAGAAGATATGACTCTGGTTAAACATATACGCACCCAACATAGGAGCTTCCAAATATATAAGGAAAATCTTGGAGGACTTCAAGATGGATATGGACAACAACACTCTAATAGTAGGGGAATTTAATACCCCATTATCAATAATGGACAGATCTCCCAAACAAAAAAACACCAAGGAATTTGTGACATTGAACAACACTCTAGAGGAAATGGACTTAATTGATATATACAGAACCTTTCACCCCAAAGAAGCAAAATACACATTCTTTTCAAATGCAAATGGAATACTCTCAAAGCT
Organism: Noctilio leporinus; assembly: GCA_004026585.1. Classification (NCBI taxonomy): domain Eukaryota; kingdom Metazoa; phylum Chordata; class Mammalia; order Chiroptera; family Noctilionidae; genus Noctilio; species Noctilio leporinus. The sequence continues at coordinate 12,393 of PVIW01009638.1, read as the reverse complement.
AGACCACATGGTAGGTCACAAGACTAGCCTCCACAAATACAGGAAAATTTAAATCATACCAAGCATTTTTGGTATGTGATCTCGGATCACAATGGCTTGGAACTAGAAACCAACCTCAAGGGAAAAAAACAAAACTCTAACTCATGGAGACTGAATAACATTCTTTTAACTAAGGAGTGGGTAAGCAATGAGATCAAAGATGAAATAAAAAAATTTCCGGAAACAAATGACAATGAATACACTACAGCCCAAAACCTATGGGACACAGCAAAGGCAGTCCTCAGAGGGAAATTCATAAAAAAGACAGAAGAAGCTTATATAAACAACCTAACCATAAAACTGCAAGAACTAGAGGAGCAATGAATAACAAAGCCCAGAGCAAGTAGAAGGAAGGAAATCATCAAGATCGGGACAGAATTAAATAACTTAGAGACTAAAACTACAATTTGAAGAATCAATAAATCCAGGAGCTGGTTCTTTGAAAAAAATAAACAAAATTGACAAACCTTTAACCAGACTCATCAAGAAAAAGAGAGAGAGGACACAAATAAACAGAATCAGAAATGACAGAGGAGAAATCACAACTGATAGGAAACAAAACGCCAGGATGGAGTTAATTAATTTCCCAGAGATGGTGATCTAGGATCTAGGTCTAGGATAGAATGTTTCCCATGCAAACTAAGGTATATGGGCTTGCTTAATCAATGTTCTTTCCCAAGGAAACACTCCATCCACATTTTATTCTTCAACTGAGTGTTCACATGCCCAATGCCTAAGTATTTGCAGAAGAGCTATTTCCAGGTTCGAGGGCAAGTTTGTGGCCATGAAGTAGGCTGAATGCAAAAGGGTCATGGTAAGTGACCAAAACACCCTACTCCCAATGTCTTACAGGTCCCTCTAAATGACAATTCAGCTGGTTCAGCATAGCCATACCCAGCATCTCCCCTGCCTTTCACTCAGGGCCAGCCACTGACTCTGTTCCCAAGCCATCTTCACCCTTACATGGCAAACTCAGGTGGTCAAACCCCTCTTCCCTGCTCAGTCTTCATCAGGATGACTATGCCCCACCCCAACAAAGATGGAGCTGCTGCAGCAGACCCTGGAACTTGCCACCCCTCGGGGGTGCCTAAGCCACATCATCTTCACACCTAAGTGTAGGGAGGAAAGAAACTTCTGTCTGCATGTGGGAATTCCACTGGGCCCACAGGGCATATGCTTGTTCTTACCTGAAAGAAAAAATGAGAAAGTTCTCTACTCACAACACTTTTGAGGATGAATGTGTGGGTTTTCACACAGCAAGCAATTCTCCAGTTCTTGGCAGAACCTAACTGGGTGTCCTACAATTAAACTCAATTGGGACACTGATCATCCAGACACCCAGAGTAAGGGCAGACCCTGCAGGTTAAGGGTTCAGTCCCCAGAAGACTGTATCCCCACTTCAGATACCAATCACAAGTCCCAAGCTGTTGCATATAGGTATTCCTGAGCACTTGGCTATCATTTAGGAATTTCCACAACCCCTCCTCAGGTTCAATAATTCGCTAGAACTATTCACAAAACCCAAAGGAAGAGTTTATTTACTCTTAACTGATTTATTGTAAAGGATACAACTGAGGAATAGCCAAATGGAATAGATGAGTGAGGCAGAAGTTATAGAGTACCAGACCCTCTCTCAGAGCATCACCTCCCCAGCACCAACCTTTAAACTCTCTGGAGCCTGTAGTTTAGGGATTTTTATGGAGGCTTCACCATACAGCACGGGTGGCAAACACAAGGCCCACAGGTTGAATCCAGCCTCCACATTGTTCTCTCTGTCCGGTACCTTTAGCCTGGCACCTGTTTCTACCTGGCTTGCTTAGCTATTAAGGAGTAGTTGCATTAAACAGCCCTAAAATTACATTTGGCCCTTTGAAGGCAACCTCGAGGCTAATGTAGCCCCAGGTGAAAATGAGTTTGACACCCCAGCCATACAGGTATGAGCAATTGTAAACTCAATCTCCAGCTCCTCTTCACCTCCTGGAGGATGGGGGACAGAGCTGAGAGTTTAAGTTTCTAATTATGGCTTGCTCTTTCCAGTGACCAAATGCTACCTCATTAAAACAACAACACCCTTATCACCCAGGAAATTCCAAGGGATTTTGGAGCTCTATGGAAGTAACTGGAATCTAAGACCAAATATTAGGGGGAATAACGATGCTCCTAGCACTCCTACAGCTCAGGAAATTACGAAGGTGTGAGGAGCTCTGTGACAAGAATTATGGGCAGGCACCAAATACACATTTCAAATTTTGTCACAATTTCATTCTTTCCTCCACTTAAAAGGTATCTCATGGGTTATTAGCAATAGCACAGTTCCCTTCTACCTCCCAGTAGAATTTTTCCCCCTCCTCTCCTATACCCTATAGTAAGGGTATCTCTGGGCACCTGTATGCTGTGCAAGTGGAGTATGACACGCCCAAACCACTGAGCAACCTTGCTGCTCCCTTAGACTCTCCCCCAGAGATAGGATCTGGAAATAGAAAACCCTGGAACAAAGACAGGATGGGGGAAACAGAGGGCACCTATTCCAAGTTCTCTCACAACTGCCCTCCTCATCTTCACCTCTACCATGTCTGCCAAGTGGTCAGGAGCTACCCTATCCATGCAGCAGGAGCCCATCCATGGAATGAATAAAGAAGCTGATACAGAAACTTGTGGTTGGGAGTATCTCAGGGGTGTTCCTCATACAAGAGAAAGAAAACCAATACTAATAGTGCCTGTGCTCTGTGGATTTGTTTATTCCACCCAAACCTACCATTGCTTTCCCCCTCAACAGGCAACCCAGACAACCACCATATCTTACCAGAACCCAACAACCCACCTGCACCTGACTGACTGCACATGTGCCATATTTCTGAACCCACTAGTGACTGAAACAAAACAGACAACACCCATCACCAGCCCACACCCTTCCAGGAACAACTACCCACCCAATCTACAGAGGATTTTATAAATGTGTTTAATTCTATGTAAACAATTCTGGGGTTCCATGCAAGTGAACCAAGTCTACTAAAGGGTCATTTAAAGCACAGGAATATATTTTTTGCAAATCAATTTCTCAGCTTCTAAGGTATTTCAACTCTTCTCTTGGCATTTAACATCTACAATGCTTCTGCAGGGCACTGAAAATTATCTTCATCAACTTCCTCTAGGAAATGGGGGGAGGGGGGAGGCAGAGGCAGGGAAGGGGAGCAGCTTAGACAAGAACCTAGTATAAAGGAACCATGGACATGGACAACAGGTGGGATTGACTTTGGGGGAGGAGGGGGACGGAGGGGAGCAAAAAGGCGATGGATGTAATACAACAACAATTAAAAAAAAAAAAAAACTTCCTCTAGGAAATCATCGTGCCTTTGAGTTCGAGGTACTAGACCAGCTACAGGACAATGGCTACAAACTCTTCAGTGTTGTATTCAGTTTGTGGAAAGAGAAAGGGGTTATGCTTGTAATGTATCTTTACCATGAAAAATGATAGAATCCCCTTAGCTCTGCTTTATCTTTTATGTACTGCTGCTCATACCCAGAAACCATTGTCTCTGATGGATCCTATGACAGGATTCAGCATGGCCAGCACTCACGTGGACCTACTACGTGCATGGCCCCATAAACACAGTTAAGTACTATGGTAACACAGAAAAGTAGAAAGAGACTCTCTGGTTGGGAGAATGGACATGCAAACCACCAGTGGCATTTCAGAGATTCAGGCAAGATAAACCATCAAATGGGCTATTGAACACACCTTGGAGAGTGTACAAGCAAACTATGTGGAAAAGGTAGTATTGGTACTGAATATTGAAAACCACTGAGTTATCAGTTACAGCTATAGCAGGAGCCCTCAACCTTCACTATTTGTTAAGAAACACATGGGTGACAGATTCCACATCTGGGAATATATCTGGAGAAGCCCAAAACACTAATTCAAAAGAATGCATGCACCCCTATATTCATTGCAGCATTATTTACAGTACCCAAGATTTGGGAGCAGCCCAAGTATCCATCAGTAAATGAGTAGATAAAACGGTTGTGGTATATATATACACAGTGGAGTACTACTTGACCATAAAAAGGGAAATCTTACCCTTTGCAACAGCATGGATAGGCCCGGAAAACATTATATTAAGTGAAATAAGCCAGTCACTTATATGTGAAATATAATGAACAAAATAAACAAAATAGGAACAGACAGCTCTCTGTCAGAGGGGAGGGGTTAGGTGAAAAAGTTGAAGAAATTAAGGAAAAAGAAAAACTTACAGACACAGACAACAGTGTGGAGATTGCCAGAGGAAAAAGGGAGTGGGGGAGGTAGAAGAGAGTATAAAGGGGGTATAAATGGTAATGCAGGGAGACTTGATTTGGGGTGGTGAACACACAACACAATGCACAGATGGTGTATAATAGAATTATACTGTTGAAACCTACATAATTTTATTAACCAATATCACCCTAATAAATTCAATTTTAAAAAAAAAGAATCACATGGGTGAGAAGGACAAGGATTTCCTTTAGAAATGCAGCAACCATGACAGATGTATTCTATCAGAAACAGAAGCACAGACAAAAAGTTCTCAAATTTGACTTCATTAGAACACCCTAGAAACTCATTTAAACTATAGGTATTTCCTAGAAGAACAGGTTTTAAACTCTTTGGTCTCAGAACCCCTTAACTCTCATAAATTGAGGACCACAAAGAGATCTGATTTAATATTAGTTATTAAAATATAAATAAATTGCCCTGGCTGGTGTGGCTCAGTGTATCGGTGCTGACCTGTGAACCCAAAAGTCACTGGTTCAATTCCCCAGTCAGGGCACATGGCCAGGTTGCAAGCCAGGTCTCCAGCCAGGTCCTTAGCTGGAGGCAGGTGAAAGGCAACCATACATTGACACTTCTCTCCCTTTCTTCCTCCCTCCCTGCCCTTCTCTCTGAAAATAATAAATAAAATCTTTTAAAATAAATAAATAAATAAATATAATTTAAAAATAATTGATTAAAATATATATTAAAATTGAAACTAAGAATTTTTAAAACATTTATTATTCATTTAAAATAACAATAGCGAATCACTACATATTGACAGGGATAACCTTATAAAAAATGCTTTCCAAACTAAAATAATTATGGAAAATTGTTGTATAATTTTGTAAATACCCTATGTCTGGTTTTGTATAAAACAGCTGGATTCTTATATCTAGTTCTTCATTTCATTTATTAGAATATCACAAGTCAGCCTCTAGAAAACTCCTGTGTACATTCATGAAAAGATGAGAGAATAAAAGGCAAACTAAGTTGTTGTAAAATTAGTTTGGACTTTGCAGATCTGAACCAGTCTCTGGGACCCCTAGAGTTGTTTGTAGTTTTCTTTGAGCTCTCTGAGCTCATCCAACTTCTCTATCATCATTATTTTGAATTCCATATCTGATAGTTTGCTTGCCTCCATTTCATTTAGCAATCTTTCTAGGAATCCCTCCTTTTTTTTTCAGTGATGGACTATTTCTTTTTCTCCCCATTTTTAGGTGTCTCTTCTTGGTTGCTTTTGCTTTCTAGGTTGGGCTTTTTTGAGTTCCTGTCTTTGTGTTGTGACCTTCTGTCTTGTAGAGGTGCACTTTCTTTACTTCCTAGATTCACCTTGAGTGACATCAGATCATTCCATAGTTGGGGCCTAATCAGCCTATTGGAGCCAATCAGAGATCCACTGTCTTTGTTCCCTTCAGTTTTTAATCCAATTGATCTGTGCTCAGCTATCAGGTATAAGTACTGCTGGGCAGGTCCGATTAGTTCAGTTGTAAACCAATCAACCTATGATCAATGGTCACCTTAGGCAGCACTGGGCAGGGCCAATTAATTTAGTTGTAATCCAATCAATCTGTGACCCACCACCAGGTTCAGACGCCACCGGGTAGGATTGATTGATTCATTTGTATCAATGAATCTGTGATCAGTCGCCAGGCTCAGGCACTGCTGGGCGGGGTTTCCAGTGGGCTGGGCTATGACGTTACTCTGGCGGAAGCTGCTTTGCGCGCGAAGTCGCCTGCAGTGCGGGGAATGAGTCAGCTCTAGGACCTTGTCGATTGCTCCCTCATTTCTCTTCTCCAAGCCACCACTCCAAACTCTCCTTAAGCGTCTCTAGTCCACTCTGCCCCCCCTCTGCTGGAGCCCAGGGTAAGTGGGTGCGAATGTGTTTCCATGTGTGGTCACCTTAGTAATTCTCTCTAGCTGCCTCCGGCTAGCAAACCCTGTGGTTTTTGCTTTTCACAACGGGATGCTGTTTTACTCTCCACTGTGTTGCTGGAGGCTGGGAAGCCTAGCTGGGGGACCAGATCCCACCCTTCTCAGGTGGAGCCCCCGGCTCCGTCCCTTCAGTTGCTACCTCCGGTGAGGGCCCCGCCAGTCCTCCCGCGTTTCCTCCAGTCACGTTGTGATGAAGTGTCCTCTTCTGTTCCGTCCATGGTTATAAGGCTTCTTTCCAGCTGGTGTTCTGTTGGTTATTCCAGATGACTTTTTCCCAATTAAGTTGTAATTCCAGATGGGATCTGGGAGGAGATTGGTGTAGCTCCACTTGCTCCTCCGCCATCTTGGCACCCTCCCGGCAACGATCAAGTCACAGCTTTAAGTACTTAAGGCTATCAACTAAGACTGAACTCTTAACACCTGAGCTTCCCTAGCTTTTTCCCCTGTTAATTTTTATGGGGTCAGTTTACAAACTAAACATAATACACAAAAGCTACACAATTCTGAAAGAATGGCAGGCTTCTGCCTCAGAGCCTGTTCCCTCTAGAACACCCAAAGAATAAACCTTCCACCCTGTGCCAGACCAGCCCCATCCTGGGCTGTAACTGGAGTTCCTTCCCATCTAAAATACTGTCGGTTAGAAAATGCAGGCAGCTGCAGAGTGATTATCCATGGATACTCAAGGAAAAAGAGAGAGCCAGAGCCTGAGCCTAAGCCTGAGCCTGGGCCAGCTCAGGAGGCAGAAAAGCTCCTGAGCCAAAGAGCCCGCCCTCCTTTTATTTCCACTGGCTCTGAAGGCATCAGTTTCTCAGCCAGTCGCATCCCGGAATGCTTTCCATGGCCTCTGCAAACTCTTCCTATGGCCCCTCCTACTTCTCCCTAGTGATCTTAATCAGATCTCTGTATCACGTGATTTGGACACGTGATTCAGAGCCAGGTTGGGGGATCACCATCTGATAACCATTGGAAGCCCTGAAATACTAAGTGTTATACAGATCCAGAGAGATGAGAAAGATGTCCAGGAACTAACTCTGTTTAGGGCAGGAAGACAGAATCAAAGATTAGGTTTAAGTAGCAATTGCAGATAAAGATGAATGAGAAAAATGTCAGAAAATATCTTTAAATTTTGCTCTAGAGGTGTTCATGATGCTGATTGTACGTCAAAATATACCCTTTTCCCATTTTATTTTTTAATTAAAGTTGACATAGATTATTGTAATAGTTTCAGGTGTACACCCTAGTGATTAGACATTAATAACTTACTTAGTGGTTATCCCAATAAATCTCACACCCATCGGACACCATGCATAGTTATTAAAATATTACTGCCTATTTTCCCAAGGCTGTACTTGACATCCCAAAACTACTCTGAAACTACCAATCTGTACTTTTCAATCCCTTCACCTTGTTCACCCATACCCCCAACCCCCTCCCATCAAAATGTTCTCTGTGAGTCTGTTTCTGTACTCTTTGTTTATCTATTACGTTTTTTAGATTCAATTGTTAACACATATGCAGTTATTGCCACTTTATTGTTCATATTTTTATCAAAGAAGACTTTTTAAAAAACAATAGAAAGTTTAGTTTAAAAATACAACTATCTTGGGCCTCCCTTTCAAAGATTCTGAATTAGCATGGGAAGAGTAGTAAATATATTTTTAACCAGCTCCACTGGTGATTCTGATGTACTGCCTGGTTTAGGAACTCTGCTATCAGTCGTGTATTTGTTTCGTATTTAATGAAAAGGCTGTTCAATTGTATTAACATGACATTCATTTTTATTTTTATTCCAAAACAAAAATATCTTCCTAGGACTCTGTCCATATCTGAAAGATACCTAGCTCTTTAAAATCATCTAACATTTCTTTGTCACCCATATTGTTTACCAAAACCACTCTAAATTAAAGGGATAGAAAATGCCACTGCTATTCATAGACAAATAATGGATTCCTTGTTTCCATAATAAACTTTTAAAAGAGTGTGTTCCTAATGGAAACTCATTGTTACTAAATAAAAATCTTCTTGGGGAGGAAAACAGTATCTTCATATATAATCTACACTGGGGATGCAAATTGTACAGAAACAGACACCAGAGGATTTGCATTTAATAAAATCTGAAGCAAGTCATTCAGAAGCATCACCACTGTGTACAGAAGCCTTTCCCATCAGGGGCAGGCCAACCTTCCCGGGAGTCCGGACCCTTGATCAAGGAAAACACACCATTCACCAGAACCCCTACATTGCTGTGAAAAAGGAAAATCACCAGAGCCATCAAGAATGGAAAGTGGTGAGTCAATGTCAATTATTAATTTTTTTTTTAACTCTCAATAATCCTGATGCTTATTTTTGACATTACAAAGGCATAACTGAATCAAAGAACAAGATGAAATACCTGTAACTCTATCTATAAGATATAAAAATATAAAATATACACCAGAGAACAACTATTTAGTACTCTTGGTAGCATTTTTATAATTCTAGTCACATTTAACTGCTAATTGTTGATTTGCTTTTGCTGCATAGAATTTAGATTGGTATTTATGCTGAAATGTGAAGTCTATTGGATGTTATTTTTATAAAATGAGGACTTGGATATTAAAGCTTCCTTTTCCAGCCCACTAAAATTTTATGGTAAATGTAAAGACTTCCAGTAAGCCCTTTGTTATAAGGAAAGTGCAAGAGGAGAATCCTCGTAAATATAGAACTTGAACTATCTTTTATTCATGCATCTTGCTTTGGGGTCTTAAGCTAAGGATGAAGGAATTTCTTCAAGCACAAGATAAGGAAGAACCTAAGTCCTAATTTCATGAAGTCAAACTACATATAGTTCTTTCTCTGTTTGCTCTCTACGTATAAATATTAGTGGCAGCATAGAGTAGAATCCAAATGTGAGAATAAAAAGTTAGCATTTTAAGTTTCAATAAATGTCAAGAAGTTTCTCAAAAATGCTTTGTAAAGTACCTTAAAAGAAAACCTAATATTTTTAAAATGCCACAGCTCATCAAAGTCTGGCCTCAAAAAATTAGAAGACAACAAGAGCCATAAAAGCATCTATGTTCTGCAGCATGAAATTGGTATTGACAGACATGTCAAATTTTGGATCCAACTCAGAGACTTGAAAGGTGGGACAGAGGGGTGGGTGACCCTTGGATAGATGCCTGCTGTGTAGGCAAACCAAACTTCAACAAAATCCTAACCGGTTAACTAATTTGGCTTCACTTCTTTAAAAGTTTTGGACTTTATTTTCAGTTTAAGATTTCATTAGCAGTACTTATGTGTTATTTTCTGCTTAACAATAATATTTTGAACATTTCAAGATAATTTGCTGAGTGTGCCTTTCCTTGTAATCTCCTGGAGGTTTCCCATAATAAAATAAATATAATTTCCCAAATCAGAAGTGAAATAACAAATGCTGGGCCTCTCATGGATATAGACCTAGCACCATTATTCCTAGGTGGGTACCTGCCACCAACTGTGAGGGGTCGCTTCCTCAGCAAGGCAAGCCAAGCTGGGTTACAGGAATGAGGAGAGGGACAGCCACAGTGCCAGGGCTGGCACTGGAGAGCCAAATGGTCCAATAGCACACTGTATTGTCACTGACCTGTCCAAACCTCATTCTTGGCACTTCCCTGACAGATAGAGAACTAGAACCATCATGGATGCTGTCCACCAACAGTTCATCATTTATGATTCTTACTCTGTTCTGCCTTAAGTGAGGGCATGCCTATGTTCCATACCTTGAGGATCCATACCAAGGGGACATCATCTATTATCTTAATTTCAGCATTGTCTAATGATATAACTTAAAGTATAAACTGGCCTTTCTAAAGTTATGAGATGGTTGTTTTTTCTTTAATTCTTTTTTTGTTCTGTTTTGTTGAATTTTTTTATTTGTTTGGATTTGGGGTTTTTGTTGTTGTTGCTGTTTTGAACTATCTCTTTATTCCCTTACCTATGTAATAACCTGCTTGGAGACCTTTACAAATTTTTTTTGTAAGATTTTATTTATTATTATTTTTAGAGAGAGGCAGGGAAGGAGAGAAACATCAGTGTATGGTTGCCTTTCACCTGCCTCCAGCCATGGACCTGGCTGGAGAGCTAACTTGCAAACTGGTTATGTGCCCTGGCTGAGAATAGAACCAGCAACCTTTGGGTTCGCAGGCTGGCACCTTATCCACTGTGCCACCAGCCAGGGCCAAGCTTAAATTTTTTTAAGCAAGAAAGTATATTCCAGAGAATGTCATTCAAAATAATAAGAATGTGCTTCAAAAACCATAAATATATTTGATATTTAATAACAAAATAGTTTTGGAATTACCTACATTTTTAAATATTCCATTTCAAAGTATATAACTTTGAAGATGCACATCATATTTAATTTGCAAAACAATAGTAAAGTAACAGCACCATTAAATTTACTAGAGGCCAAGTTCTTCACAAAGTAAACAGGAACAAGGAGAGGATGGGACTGAGACCATCTGCTGCACACACAGAATCACAATACTAGAGTACCCAAAATTTTTTTCCAAATTCTAAAGAATAAATTGATTCTTATTAATATATTTGCTTGTGCTTTTCCTCCGGAAATACATGTCTTTGTTTTCTCAACAACTGATCTCAATGCAAGTTTGTATCTAGAGTATTTGAATAAAAACTCAAGCCTCTCCTGGTTTATGCAGGTGTGGAGTCTTTAAATAGACACAATGCACAGGGAGAACAATGTTTGGGAGCAGGTTTACTGGTAACATTTTTAAACTCTAAATATCACTGCACTCCTAAGGAGGGCAAGGTGGGTTAAGGCACTTTCAGAACCTTCAAAAACACTAACAATATTCCAAATGACAGTTTAAAGAATGTGTGCTAGGTTTCATGGCTCAGTTAACATTTATTTTAATTCACCTTGGGTGCTGTGAGAAACTTAGGTATGTGCTTTTTGGTGCCACTGCTTCTGAACATGGTTTATCCCCACCGTACCTGTTTCCCCACAACCAGGGAAGGACTTTCGTTGCCACCCCTCATGCAACTGCTCTCCCACCTCCTAAAAAAAGGATCTGCACCTTTACAAACCCTGTGGTCTTTCTGGGCCTTCATTTTTCTCAACTTCTCTAAGCCATTTTAGTTATGCCACACATATTTATTGAGCACCTTCTAGGTTCCAGATACTTGACAACACCGGTGATTTCTGTTCCTCTACACTCCCCTTTCTTCCATTTCTCTGATGCTGTCCTGGTACATTACATGCCAGTTTCTGACCTCTCCTCCCCTTGTCACCCCATATCCCTGTCTGCTGCCTACCCTTGAGCACCAGAACTATAGCCACCAATACTCAGTGCTTGGATTTCTATTCTTTGGCTACAAAGACTTCCTTGGAGAACTTAATACTCATAGCTTTAGTTACCAGTTTTAATGAGGTTTCCCAGATGTACAGTTCTAATCCAAGTTAAAGTTCCTGTCCTACATGAATGTATTTTATTTAAGCCACCACAATTACACCAGTTCTTTACCCTTTCTATATGTATCTTGCTCCTTCTTGCTTCTTCCTACCTCTGCTTTTGCTCGTGGCATGCCTGATGCCTAAAATACCTTTCTGCCTCCTCCTACCCAGCCCCTTCCTTCTAAGTCCACCTGAAGTCCCATCCCTTCCCACAAAACATTCATCAATAATCAAAAGTGGATTCTTCCCCTCCCCTACTCTTACATATGTGAATGTCTTATATCTCCCACTAAAATAAGATCTCTTTGAGGACATCGGTTGTGTTCTAAACTTATTTTGCATCCCCTGTGGCATATAGCCCCATATTTTGCACCAAGTCAGTGCCAACTGGTACATAAGACTGATTATGTTATGAAAAAACCTCAGAAGTGTTGATCTGGTTATTCACCATTTCATGAACTTTATCCCTCTATTCATAGCTATATGGTTATTATTAAACTTACTTAGAATAGGTGTACTTCTTCTAGGCTTTTTGGCATGTGCATAAAGTATAAATAGAGCATTCAGATTGAAATCATCAATTAAAAAGTTTTTCAGGAAAAAGATAAAGCCAAGACTCTCTGCAAACACACAAAGGATCCAGCCTGGACCTCTTCAACTTCCATCTCCTCCTCCTCCTCCTCCTCCTCCTCCT
>PVIW01009637.1:0-50438 GCA_004026585.1 Noctilio leporinus | reverse complement strand
CTGCCACTAGAGACACGGGGCACACTCCACTCCACTCGGGACGCGCTCCCTGTGGGACATGCTCCCCTCTGGACACGCTGCACGCGGGACACGCTCCCCTCTGGACACGCTGCACGCGGGACGCGCTGCCACTAGAGACACGGGGCACACTCCACTCCACTCGGGACGCGCTCCCTGTGGGACACGCTCCCCTCTGGACACGCTGCACGCAGGAGGCGCTGCCACGCGGGGCACGGGACACACTCCCCTCTGGACACGCTGCACGCGGGACACGCTCCCCGGGACGCGCCCGTCCTCACCGAGGGACTGTCGCAGCTCCCCGCACTGGCTGACGGGCGGCAGCTTCAGCATCTCCCTCCACTTCTTGCTGCGGCCGCTCTTCTTGTGTCCTGACCGAGGGGGCAGCACAAGGCGGCCACGCTCAGCCCCCTGCCCCGGCCGCGCCCACGAGCGGCGCCAACGGGCTGCGCTGCGCGGGGAGCCGGCAGCCCGGACACCCGCCCCCCGCCCGCCGCCGCCGCCGATCCCTGAGCCCCGGGAGCCGCCACCCGGCACCGGCCGCCGGGGACCCACCCAGGCGCGCCTTCAGCAGCAGCGCGTTGGCCACCAGGTTCTCCAGCTCCATGGACCGCCGCCGCCGCCCGGCCCCGCGGCCTCGAGCCCCCCGGGACGCGCCCTCCCGGCCCCGCGCGGCGGGCGGGGCTCTCCCGCCGGGCCGCACGCAGGACCCGGGCGAGCAGCCGCCCCGCCGCCTCCGCGCCCGCCCGCCGCGCCGCCGCCGCCGCTGCGCGGGCTGCCGCCGCGGGCCCCGGGCTCTCGCGGAAACGGGGCGCCGGACGCTGGCTGCCCGGACGCCCGGCTTCTTCGCGGTCAGCACCGCCGCGCCGCGGCCGGGGCTCCGGGCCTCATCGCCCGCGTCCCGCGCGCACACCCCGAGGGGTCCGGCTCCCCGGCCGGCCGGAGTCTTCGACGGGACCGACCCCAGCGAAGGGCTCCCTGGCTGGGCCGCCGGCGGCGACGGCTACTGCCGCCGCCGCCGCCGCCTTTTCGCGGCGCCGCCGGCTCCCGGCTAACGGTGTCCAGAGCCGGGCCGCGAGCTCTCCCTTGCCCGCCACCTGAGGCGGCCGCGACGCCGCGCGGAGCACTACAGCTCCCAGAAACCCCCGCGGGGCGGAAGCGTTGCGTCGGCCGAGCGTTGCCTTCTGGGAGTTGTAGTCACTCGGTAGAGAGCGCGCTGAGCCGGATGCTTCTACTGGTCCCCGGCTCACTCCTCGCGACAGGAGGGCGGCAAGCGCTTCCAAGTCCAGGCACGTGTTTCCGGGAAGAGCCCGCTGTCCGCCGACCGTCGTGGGCAGTCGGCTCGCCTCCTCCGGGTGTCCCAGGCCGTGCCTCGGAGTCGGGCGCCTTGGGGTGCGGCGAGAGTAGGCCATGGGCAAGGCCAGGGCGAGCGGGGCGCGCGCCAAGCCCCCCGGGGCCGCGGCGGGAGCACGGGGCTCCCGGACCAGGCCCAACCCCAACCCGTTCGAAGTGAAAATCAACCGGCAGAAGTTCCAGGTTCTGGGCCGGAAGACGCGCCACGACGTGGGGATGCCCGGCGTGTCGCGCGCGCGGGCCATCCAGAAGGTGAGCGGGGCGCCCCCCGCGCGCGGGCGGGAGCGGCGCCGAACCCGCGGGTTCGTTCCGGAGCGCAGCCCGCCGGCCGGGTGCCCCGCGGCCGGGTCCTCGGCTCCGCAGCGGCACCGCGCTGCCTCCTCCTCGGCGCCGCCGTTTCCTCGCTGTACCCGGGAGGTCACCGCAATACCTGTCCCCCGGGCTGTCGGAGGACCGACCGTGTCCACGGGGCGTTCTCAGCACGGTGCGCGGCAACGCTCTGTGCCCGGAGCGCCCCCCGCGGGAGCCTGTGCGGCGGGGCCGCCCTCGGGAAGGGAATTCCCGCGTGTTGGGTTCCCTCCCCAGCCAGTCGCGCCGGTGGCCCCGCTGTCCTTGCTTTGCCTGCTGCAACTCGGTTTGTCCAGAAAGACCTGTTTTGTCCCCCAGATCCCCCCCAGCCCAAGTAGGACAGGTGCTCCTGCCTCTGGTGGCTGATGCCCACCTCTCTTCCCTGCAGGCCTGGAGGGGCCCTGCTGCCCGAGTCCCCCATGCGTGGCCGCAGTACAAACGCAGTGGAAGGGACCAGGACTTGGCGCTGGGGGCTCGCAGTCACCGTCCAGTGGTGCAGAGCCCAGGCGGCCCCTGGGGCTGGGCGGCAACCTGAGCCGAGAGGAGCAGGGCCAGCTGGCAGGCTGGACCTTTGCTCTGTGCCCATCCCCGGACGGGAAGGGTGTCGGGTGTGTCCCCTCGAGTCAGGTGGCACACAGGTGGCGCGCAGGTGCGCAGTGAGCACAGGCTTCGTGTGGGGACAGCCGGCACTTCAGCTGTGCCGCAGCCCTTACTCCCGGCTCCGTCTGTCACGTAGCCGGGCAGCGCGGCGCTGTTGATCCGCACAGAGGGACAGGCGTTGTGTTAGGGCCTTGACGTTAAATCCTCACAGTGACGACCCCTGTTAACGCCCAAAGGAGTGGTTCCGTAGCTGGGACCCAACTAGACCCCAATGCTCAGCACCACGGTGGTTCCCTGGGCCCGGCCCTTGGGTGCGGGCAGCCTCCCTTGTTGGCGTTTGTTCCGGACGGCAGACGGCATCAGGCCATGGTCACCTCCCTCTGACGGAGGCCGCCAGGGGCCGAGGGCTTGGGTGGGGCTGGGAAACCCATCCTCGTGCCAGGGCACCCTTGTCCTCATTCGAGTATCTGAGTGACCAGGGAAGTGCTGCAAGGATTGATGATAAATCTCAGCCAGTGTGCATGCGAGTGACAAGACTGACTGGCGCACAGATAGGTGCACGTAGGTGACAAGCAAAGGGAAAGGAGGTGGCCGCTGTCTGCCCCTTACAGCTACAGCGAGGACTAGATGTGCGGCTGCCTTGTGCGCCCTGTTCTGGTTTCTCTCCTCTCAGCTGGGACCTCATCACCCCCAGCGTCACCAGAGGCAATGACCTCGGTGTGCTGGGTCTGCACCTGCCCTGGTGGCTGCCACTTCTGTTTAACCTTCAGCATGGGGCGCGCCCCGAGGGTGCCCTGGGTCAGACTAGGCTTCTTGGCACCCTCCGGTCTGCAGCAGCCCAGTTTGCCTGGGGACTGAGACGGCTCTTTGCAGCCAGTAGGCAGGCCCTTTGATTGGACTGTTGGTGTCACTGGCCTAGGAGCACAAAACAGCAGTGTCAGGTCATCCTCCAGCACCCTGGGGCCACGGTGGCATCCCCTGGGGAAGCGTTTCTTTGGGACTGAGGCTGCAATGCTCATTGTACGGTCTGCTTTTCAGCGAAACCAGACTTTGCTGAAGGAATACAGGGAGAGGGATAAGTCCAACGTGTTCAGAGACAAGCGCCTTGGGGAATACAACAGCAGCATCAGCCCCGAGGAGAAGATGATGCGGAGGTTTGCACTGGAGCAGCAGGTATGGGGACAGTGGCAGGAGGTCTTCTGTCCACGGAAGCCAGACACGTTCGCCGATGCTTCTGTGGACACTGGCCCACTGGACCCAGGGAGGGGCTCTTGGGTCCTGTCCCTGGTCTGGTGACACCAAAGGGGAAGCAGCTTCTTCAGAGACTACTGGGGTGGGGTCAGCATCTTGACCCGAGTGCCTGGCAGGGAGGTGTCCTCAAGCTTTGACGTGGGCCACGGCTGACCTGAGTCACCGCCCAGACCACGCAGCATCGTTGTGACGCGGGGCAGGCTGCCGCTCTGTCACTGCACAGACGATGGAAAACCCATTGGTTTTTGCTATGAGATGGACGTGGACGTTTTAGGCTACTGACTTATTTTTCTCTGTCAGCGACAACATGAAAAGAAAAACATCTACAACCTTAACGAGGATGAAGAGTTAACTCACTACGGCCAGTCCTTGGCAGACATCGAGAAGCACAAGGACATTGTGGACAGCGACAGTGACACTGAGGAGCGGGGCATGCTGTCTGGTGAGTGCCAGGAGTGGGGCGGCCGTCTGCTCACCGCCCAGGGGGCTGCTGCCTCAGGGATCTTGAAGATGTGCTTGGGTCAAAGCCCCTGATGGTCAACCTCTCTCGAAAGTCTCTACTTCGTAGGGTTTTCTTACTTCCTAACCGGCACTTTAGGAAGGCATGGAGGCAGGTGGCGTAGGTGAGACAGACACAGGCCTTCACAGGCTGAGCAGGCACAGTAGTGCCTGTCTCATCTGGCCGTTACGTTGGTCATTTTAGCCAGAGCTCAGAGGGCCCTGGGGAGGAGAGGGTCCCAGAGAGTGGTCTGGGGGTCTGTGTGGCTCACAGTGTTTCCTGCCACCACCTGCGCAGGCGCAGTGTGGTTTGGGGTAACAATCAGGTGGAGGCTGCGGCCAGGACGCACAGTGGGAGCAAGAAAGAGCTGTACCCCCGGGGCTGGTGGAGCTGGAAACAGCCTGAAATCCTACTGCTACGAGATTTGGGGCAAATTCCTTAACATTTAAGCTCATTTTCTCATCCCGTAAAGAAATAGGAACTTTTTTTAAACATCTTATTTATTTTGGGGGGCGAAGAGAGAAAGAGAGGGAAAGAAACATCTATGTATGGTTGCCTCTCTCATGCCCCAAAACGCAGGCCTGTGCCTTGACTGGGGATCAAAGCAGCGACCCTTTGGTTCACAGGCTGGTGCTCAGTCCGCTGAGCCACACCAGCCAGGGCAGAAATGGGGTTTTTTAAAAGGTTTCTTTCCATTCCAATTAGATGGCTCTGGTGTTTTACTGCTGTTCCCTGGCCTGGTCCCTTGGGCCAGCCAAGGAACAGCAGGTTGTGTCCATCATAGGAGGCGTGAGGCCAGGAGGGTATCCGTGGGCCTGAGCATCGGCCCTGCCTCCCTGCGGCTGTTCCCGCTGGTTTTACTGATCTGCCGCTCTTCCGCGGGAACTGAGCACAGTTAAAAACAGGCCCCTGTGTGGTGGTTCTCCAGGCGCCCGGGGCAGGGCCGGTGGGTAGCTGTCCTTGAGTGGCGCATGCCGGGTGTCTGCGTGCCCGTGTGCCCGTGTGCCCGTGTGAAGAGTTGTGTCCTCTGCTCTGCCTGCAGCTGAGCTGACGGCGGCCCACTTCGGAGGTGGGGGGCTCCTGCAGCAGACCTCCCCGCAGCCGGGCCGGGACAGCGAGAGGTCCAGGTCCCGCAAGGAGCTGATCGAGGAGCTCATCACGAAGTCGAAGCAGGAGAAGGTGCGCTGGTCACGCTCCCTCGCAGCACCCTCACTGCAGTGCTCGCGCCTTCTTCCCTGTGGGATTCTAGGCTGCGTTTCCTTTTTCCTGAGAACTTAGTGAAAGCACGCAGCGTTTTCATTGCTGATGGTTCGCTTTGGTGTGGGTGGCTTGGTTGGCCGACTGGAGTCAGCGTTTTGGGGGGCAGCAGGATCTGCAAAGCACCCCTGCCCTTTGCCAACAGGGAGTAGTTTGTAGAAAAACCAGAGCTGTCCGGTGAGCTGTGCAGCTTTGCGTGGGAGGCACTGATCGTGTGGCTGCCTCCGCGGGTGGCGTACCCGGGTGGGCCAAGCGGGCATCATGTGTGGCCTGTGGGCGCCGGCAGGCGGTGCAGCGGGCCTGGCAGGGTCAGTGGGCACTGTCCCCCTCTCTTTACAGCGGGAGAGACAGGCCCAGCGAGAAGACACCCTGGAGCTCACAGAGAAGCTGGATCGCGACTGGAGACAGATCCAGGCCCTCGTGGCTCGCAAGGCGCCCCAGCCGCAAGCCCGAGACGGAAAGGAGAGACCCCAGGTGGGAGTGCGGTGGCAGAAGCAAGGCCCTTGCTTGACCTGCCTCTGCAGGAAGGGTGGCGGCCAGGTGGTCTCCATTCTGTTGGCGCCTGAGTAAAAGCGAAGTTTCTGTCAGGGTGTTGGACGTGTGTCACGTCAGGGTGGAAACAGACTGAAGTTGCTTCTGTATACTCAAAAACAATTCCAGGGAAGAATACTTTGGTGGGAGATCATCAAGTGCCGTTTGAATTTAGACCTTTACTTACTTTTCCTCAAACAGTACGTGGTTCTCCCCGCATTTCCTTTAGCCTGAGTTGTTGATAAAGCTGCGTCTGTTCCCGGAGCCGGTTCCCAGGTCCCCTGGCAGTAGCTCTGTTGCCAGCGTGTCACCCAAGCTCCGAGGGGCTGCGCCTGGATGGGCGGGGCCCAGTTTCATTCAGCGGATGCACTTTGAGAAGAACTTCCTGGAAGGGAAAAGGCCTCTCTGACCTAAAGTGTCATCCAGGCTGAGAACAGCTTCCCCTCAGGGTCAGGTGTGGCTCTCGTGGTGGAGTCCAGCCGTGACTGGAATGTGAAGGCAGCTGCCGGCAGGTCCTGTCTTCTAAAAAAATAGACAAAGTGAAACGCGCCCCTTTCTGCCCCAGCCTGATGGGTACGACCTGACGGTTCGCGAGCTGGGCTTCGAGATGAAGGCGCAGCCCTCCAGCAGGATGAAGACGGAGGAGGAGCTGGCCCGGGAGGCGCACCAGCGGCTCCAGCGCCTGGAGGTACGGGGTGGCGGCAGAGCCCGGCCCTGGCTGTTTGGGGACACAGCTGTGACCTTTGCTTCAGACCCCCTGCTTTGTCCTGGAAGTGGCATGCAGCTGCCCTGTTTCAATCCGTGGGATCCTTTTAGGCTATTTAAAGGTTATGTGTGTTTTACTGTACGTCCTTTTTTCATCACAAAAGCACAAAGTTCAGGCAACACCCACCGCCATCCGTCCGGGATGGCCCCCACTAACCTGTTACCTGCTCAGGCTGGAAGACTGCAGCGGATGCTGGGGAGGGGCGACGGCGAGGACACGGAGAGACCCGCCCACGTGTCGGCGGACGACCTAAGTGATGGCTTCGTGCTGGGCAAGGATGACAGGCGCCTGCTGTCCTACAGAGTAAGACACTTGCCGGCCTTTCCGTTCTCTCTGGGACACCCCTCTGTGACTGTGACTGTGACGGGTCCCCTGCAGCGGTGGGCTTGGTGTGCCGGCCCTCGGGGCCGAGAGGTTGCTGCGCGGTCTCGGGGCCCCTTGCGTCTGCGTTTTGGGTGTCGCTGACGAGTGCTGGAGGGCCTGTGTGAACTTGGCCTTCCCGTGGTGGGAGCGCACGCGAGGGCAGCGCCCTGCACGGTTTTCAGGAAGGAGTTACGTTGCTGTGGGTGCAGGGTAGGCGGGTGCCTGGGCAGGGAGGGACCTAAAGCAGGCAGCTGGTGTTCGTAAAAATGGCATGATCTGGAGGATGTAGGTCACTGCCAGGTTTTGGGGTCCTGCCACCCCTAGGTGCAGCCCCAGTCCCTGGAAGCCCCTGCTGAGCCAGCTGTCCCCCAGCCGCAGAGGCAGCAGCATTTTGGCAGTGGGTGTGGGGTGTGGTTCCTGCCTTCACCCTGTGGTTAGGTTCACATCAGGGGCGAGTGTGGAGGCCCAGCACCCGTGGACAAACGCAGCAGAGGGTCTGTGTTCCCCTCAGTCACGTGAGATGAAAGCACTGTGTGTGCACAGCGTCTTCCTGTGCCCATGGCTCCCACGTCCTGTTCTAGGACGGGAAGATGAACGTCCCAGAAGAGCACAGCGTGGAGGAGGCCAGGGATGGGGCAGACACAGAGGAAGAGGGGGAGGATTCGAGCACAGAGGACAGCGGAGACTCGGACAGCCACTCGGACCTGGAGAGTGAAGGGAGCCTGGAGGCGCCAGAGCAGCCGGCACAGGCCTCCGGGGACCGGGCCCCCAACAGCGGTCAGCGAGCTCGGGAGGCTGCCAGGACTGAGCTGCCCTACACGTTTGCAGGTGACAAACCGCCGGTGTTCCTGGGCCCTGGGCCTCGCTGAGCTGCCCACGGAGGGCCTGAGGGTGCTCTGGCTGCGCGGGTGCTGGCCGCCTGAGGCCACGGGTAGCGTGGCCTCCTCCTCCCCTGACTTCTGGGGTCAGCCGGGGCTCGTCCAGGGCCTGGCCTTTACCCTGCGACTGCAGGCCACTTCTAGAGATGGCGAACGCCCGGGGGCCAGCTGCTTGGGACGTGGCCCCGCGCGCCTCGGGCGGTTGCAGGTTGCAGGCCCCTGTTCTCCGTGCTGGTCACCACAAGCCGGCCTCCTCCGGCCCCCACCCGGGACACTCGGGGGTTCCTGCTGCTAGAGCAGCCATGCACAGGTGTCACGTCTCTTCCACTGCAGCAGAGGAGGGGACGTGAGCCGCTCTCATGGAGAACGTGAGTGTGGGGTGTGTTTCCGTAGTTCCCGAGTCCCTGGAGGAACTGAAGTCTCTGCTGGCGGGACGGCCAGTGGAGGAGCAGCAGCTGGTGGTGGAGAGAATTCAGAAATGCCACCACCCCAGTCTCGCCGTGGGAAACAAGACGAAGTTACAGGTACACTGGGTGCGAGGCCCTCCCCTGGGCCGTGTGGCGTCAGGGTGCCGGAAGCTGCCGGTCAGCAAGTGCGCCTGGCCCTGAGCAGCGTGTTGGTGGGCCAGGGTGGGCACTGGCACAGGCAGAGAACCAGGACACGTGTGACTCTGAGGCGCCCAGCAGGCCCTCCTGCCACCCACAGGTTGTCCTCGTGCAGCTATCCCACAGCCAGGCCAGGCTCCTGGGGAAGCTGGTGACGTGCCTTCCTGCCAGGAAGTGCTGCCTTCTGCCAGGAAGTGCTGCCGGCACCGGTGAGGGGTGTGCCCTGCGCTGGGCTCTTGAGCCCGCTCCGCGGGGCTCAGCAGGGCTGCCAGTCGGCGGCCCTGAGCCCCTGCTGCCATGTCAGCCAGAGCAGGGGACAGCGCGAGTCCGTCTGCCTGTGGTTTGTTCCGAGTCGGCCCTGAGCTGTTCCATCCCTGTTTCCCCAGAGGCTGTTCGGCTTCCTGTTGGAATACCTGGGCAACCTGGTTACGGAAGACCCTCCCGACCTCAGCGTGGTGGATAAGCTGGTTGTGTGCGTGGCTGGGGCTGAGCTGAGCTAGTTGACCCTGTGTAGTTAGGAGATCCGCGTTGTGGTTTTAAGGTTGACCTGGTAAACAGGCCTCTGAGGTGCCGTTGTGCTGTGCCCAGTCACCCTGCTGCTCCATCCCCTGGAGATGGAATGTGCCTTTTCTTGTTTTCATTTTTAATTTTATTTATTCACTTTTAGAAAGAGGAAAGGAGGGAGAAAGAGAGAGAGAAACATCAGTCTGCCCTTCGCATGCCCCAGTCTGGAGGCCTGGGCTGTGACTAGGAATTGAATGACAACCTTTTGGTCCCCAGGCCAGTGCTTGGTGTGCTGGGCCACACCTGCCAGGGCAGGACTTGGGCTACAGTGACTAAGACAACCAGACCCCGTCAGATCTGTATTTGGTGGCTAATTGGCTGTTTCCTTCTCCAGCGACACGTCAGGTTCTGCTTGGGGGGATGAAGGGGTTGACAGTGTCCCGCTGTCACCCAGGTCTGGGCCTCGGAACCCTGCGGGCTCGTGAGACCCAAGGCTCCATTAGGAAGCACGTCCCTCGTCCACCTGTCCCTGCCCTGTGCAGGGACGACAGCCGTTTCTGGACTCTGAGTGCCCCAAACCCGCCATAGCAGAGCCGGCATGGTGGCTGCTGGCCCAGGGTGGCGGGACTCCGTGCTGGGAGGGGAGGGCGGGCCATCGTGGACACGCGTGTGGGGAGCTGTGCGTCCCCGGGGAAGTTCTCAGATGCGCACCGGCTTGGGCTCGGAAAGCGCTCCACTCACGGAACGAGTGCAGGACACAGGTCACCCTGAGGCACACTCACGGGGTCGCCGGGCTCCGGGGTGCAAACGCCCAGGACTGGCCGCGGGGGAGACCTGGGTCCCCTTTCTCCCGCCTGGAGTCCCTGCCGCTGACACGGGTTTCCTGCCAGCAGGCAGCTGTACCACCTCTGCCAGATGTTCCCCGCCGCCGCCACGGAGTCCGTCCAGTTTGTCCTGCGAGATGCCATGCATGAGATGGAGGCCGAGGTCGAGGCGAAGGGCCGGGCCACCTTCCCGGGGCTGGACGTGGTAAGCTGGGCCTGGTCCGGCCAGCGTTGCACAGCTGGCGTGTGGCTTGGAGCGGTCGCACGTGCCTCTCTTGAGCCTCCTGGTGATCCGGGCAGAGGTTACACCTGCTAACGGGAACTGGAACGTGTCACGAGAGAAACTAGTTGATGCACATGAACAGGATGGGTTGACTCTTTGTGGCAAAGAGGTTTGAAGGCCAGCGAAGGAGCAGATTCATCTGGGGACCAGGCCCTGAGCGGGCTGAGTCCCAGTCGGCTGGCTGTTCACCAGGGGACAGTAGAACAGCTATGACAGCCGTGGGCGCAGTGCAGGTCTGCGAGCCTTGGGGATACTTGCCCAGTTACTCCATCCTCTCAGCTCGTGTTGAGGTGCAGGAACATCAGTGGTCGGAAACTTGCAAAGACGGGAGTTGCACTCAGGGTTTTAACAGACGTGCTGGGGAGTGAGTTGACAACCACAGTGGGAGCCCTGCCCCGGCCTGAGGCCGCAGGGCAGAGCAGCACGGGGGTGTCTCTTGAGTCTCACCAGGTTTCAGAACCTCTTGACCTTGGGCCCGTTTCTAGTCTGCATTTTACACTTCCTCTTCCTTTCCCGGGTCTGTGGGGTCACGCTTTCTTTCCAGCTCATTTACCTGAAGATCACTGGGCTGCTCTTTCCCACCTCCGACTTCCGGCACCCGGTGGTGACGCCCGCCCTGGTGTGTATGAGCCAGCTGCTCACAAAGGTACGTCCCTCCGCACGCAGACGGCAGGCCCACTCCACCCCAGCCAGCTCGGGGTCGGGTCCACGGGGGTGAGTGGGGAGCTCCAAGGTCAGCAACAGCCCCCGCTCCCCCGCAGCACCCCACTTCAGCAGCTCCAAGCAGGGTGGGGGTTTCACTTAGTCACTGGTGGTTAACGGAAGATGTGACCCCAGAGAGCAGCCTTTCCAGCGGAGAAAGCATCAAGTCTAAGGTGGGGTTCTAGTCTCCTTTTGGCTTAAAGGATCCCAGTAGTTCCTTTCCCTTGACGAGGTGTAGGGCTGGCCCTGCCCCTTGCAGCCAGTGTGGACTGAGCAACAGGGCTCCTGCCCAGACCCTCCGTGGGGAGGGAGCGTGGCCCTGCTGTCCCAGGGTGGGTGACCTGCCTGGCGCCACGTCTGGCTCCCTTCATGGCGCCATGCCCCCTGCCAGTGCCCCGTCCTGTCCCTGCCCGACGCCGTGAAGGGGCTGTTCGTGAGCTGCATGTTCCTGGACTACGTGGCGCTGTCCCGGAGGTTCGTGCCCGAGCTGGTTAACTTCCTTCTGGGGATTCTGCACCTGGCGACACCAAGCCAGCCAGGCCTCGGTAAGTGGGTCTGAGGGGGCACTTTCTCAGCACTGGTGGGAGGAACGCCTCCTTCCGGCTGGCAGTTGGGAACCTGGAAAAGCGACAGATGCGTCAGTCTGCCACCCAGAGGGGCGCCCTTTCCTCCCACCGTGCGGGCGTGCGAGGGACCTGGGATGCTGCGCCCCAACCCAGCAGCAGCCCATGAACTCGGCCTCCCGTGTTGGCTGTGTGCTGACATAACAATGAGCTTAAATTTTACGCTCAGTAAGATACGTGATCAGTACCTCTGTTTTCACGAGGCAACCAGTGCCTGCTAATGTGCCCGTGGGGCTCCTGCTGTGTCTGGTGGGCAGCGCTGCTCCATGGCTTCCTCTGCCTTCGGCATTTTGGAAGGAGAGGCCCAGCCCTTTCTGATGGGTTCCGCTCCCTGCCCACCCCCCTTGGCTGCCCACCTCATGCAGGCCGCCTCCACTCGCTGCCTCCCTCCACCCTGGGGGACTCGTCATGCTTGGTTGTGGTCCCCTTGCTGGGTCCTCGCAGTGCCAGCTGTCCTTTCCCTCGCAGCCTCAGAGGGTCACAGGGATGGTCCTGCATGTGGCTCTTGCTGCATGGCTGTTGGCGCCCCACACGGGTAGCTCCCGAGTGCCGTGGAGTGCGGCCCGGGGCAGGCACTACCCCACGCTGGGGAAACCGGCAGAATGGTTGTAGTCAGGATACGCTGGACAGGGGTCAGGCCTGTAGCGGGGGAACTGCTGTCGGCCACTCTCCCCTCTCCCATCATGGCTACCTCCTGCTCCGCTGTCCCTCAGGCCACCTCCATTGCTCTTCTGGGTGACAGGGTGAGGTCCTCTGCCCACCCTGTGGACCCCTCCTCCTCCTCTGCTTCTTTCTAGTTTCCAGTCCAACTCCTGTATGTCCTGTGGGTATTCTTTATGGTCCTCTGCCAGGGCTGTCACCCCAGCTCTTCGTGGGGAAAAACCAGTGTGTCTGTGAAGGGTGAACCAGCTGGAGGCTGTGCACTTGGAGCCGCCCCTGTGAGTCCAGTGACACTCAGAGGCTTCTCCATCCCTGTCCCGCTTGGAATTCAGGTTACACTCTGGTGCACCCTTTCAGACCTCTGGGGAGGAACTCGGAGCTGCTCCTGGTGTCCAGTGAAGAGGACAGGGCCACATGGCAGAGGAGAAGCCTGTCCCTCCGCTGGGCGAGCGGACAGGCCACCCAGACTGGGACGGAGGCCAACCACACCAGGTGCGTGCTGGAGATGGGCGTTCCCAACCTGCGCCGAGTCGCGGGTGCTGTGACCTCACTTGCACAAAACCCTAGAAAGTGCACGGCCATGCTGTGAGATGCAGTAACTACATTCAGCAAAGTGGCAGGTGTAACATCTGCCTGGACACTAACAGTGAACCAGGGGGAAAGAATACAGAAGCAGCTGCACTTTGAGCAGCATCAAAGGAAGAAGACACATGGGAACTACCAAGGGAGGTGGGCGCCTTGTACAGTAGAAACAACAACACGGCGGAGGCAACTGAAGACGGTGCTGCACGGACCCCGCCAGCTCCTGGGCGGGGGTGGAACTGCCTCCAAAGGCGGAACCGCGGAGTTTGGCTTCTACCCAGTGTTCACAGGCTCTCAGTCTGGGGTGGGGGAGGGCTGGCTTTCTGTTCTGTCTTTCAAGTCTCTGATTTTTAACTTCTAGGTTATTTGGAAAATATATGTTAACAATTGTAGAGAAGGAAAGAGAAGGAGAAAGGGAGGGAGAGAAACATCAACGTGTGGTTGCCTCTTACGTGCCCCCAAGTGGGGACCTGGCCTGCACCCCGACTGGGAACTTAACTGGAGACCTCCTGGCCTGCAGAGCAGTGCCATCAGGCCTAAACATGTCTTCTGAAAAATCTTTTATTGTGGTTAAATGTACCCTGGTGACCGTTTTTCATGTTCAGTTCAGTGGCATCCCCTCCAGGGCCTTCCGCCTTCCCACACTGACACTGTCCCCATGAAACACGCCCCCCCACCCTCCCCGGCCCTGGGCCCTCCACCTGCTTCCGTGTCTGTGAACCTGACTCCGAGGTGTCCGTCCCACTCCCCGTGGGCCCGGGCTCGTCCGTGGTGCAGCAGGGCGGGACCCCTCCGTTCTGGGGCTCAACTGCAGACTCCGTGAGGAGAGCAGTCTCCCCAGAGCGCATCATTTTCAAAGGACATCGACTTGACCTTGCGAACAGTAACTTAGAAAGTAGGAGGCGCCCCACTTCTCAAGCTGCTGTTGAGTTCCCATGAGGCTGGTTGTGGGAGACCGGCGGTGTCCGTCACCACCTCACGGGGCAGCGTGGCCTGGGCTGTGGCTGTTGGCTCCCACCCTTGCTGAGCTGAAGCCTGTCGCCCTGCAGGCTGTCTTGCCTGGCCGTGTGTCTGTCCCTGGTGAAGCGCTGCGTGCACCTGTACGGCACGCTGCCCGCCTTCCACGACATCGTGCAGCCCCTCCGGGCCCTCCTGACGCAGCACCTGGCCCGCAACCAGCACCCCCCCGAGCTGCAGGTGAGGCTCCTGCCCCAGCTCGGCTGTTTCTGTATTGAGGGGAGGGGGCAGGTTAGTGGCCATTTTTGTCCTCGGGGACACTGCTCTTTCTAGTTAGAAACGCACGAGAAACAGCGCACTGTTGCCTCCTCCAGGAGCTGTGTCTGATGGTCGTGGCCGAAATGGCGGCCCAGGAGAGGTGCTACCGGCCCCTGATCTGCGAGAGGAGCAAGCCGGTGCCCCTGAAGCTGTTCACTCCCCGGCTGGTCAAAGTGTGAGTGGGTGGCAAGGAGGGCTGGGGTTGGGGTGCAGATGCAGTGCCCTCTCTGCAGCACCCCGGGCCCCGAGGGTCCAGGGTCAGGGTGTGGACCCGCCTGCCTCTTGGGGGGCTCACCTGATGGGCCTCCCGGGCTCTGCTTCTAGGCTGGAATTTGGGAAGAAGCAGGGGAGCAGTAAGGAGGAGCAGGAGAGGAAGAGGCTGGTCCACAAGCACAGGCGCGAATTCAAGGGCGCCGTGCGAGAGATCCGCAAGGACAACCAGTTCCTGGCCCGGATGCAGCTCTCGGAGATCATGCAACGGTGAGGCCGCCTCCCGTGCTCCCATGTGGCCCTGGGCCCCGGCCCCTGGCTGGTTGCACCCCACTTGCCTGCCCTCCAAACACACTAATCCGGAAACGGGCTTTTTTCTTCAGGGATGCGGAAAGAAAACGCAAAGTGAAGCAGCTCTTTAACAGCCTGGCTGAGCAGGAAGGCGAATGGAAAGCTCTGAAGAGGAAAAAGTTGAAAAAATAAATCGTTTTTCCACTTAGGCAAGGAGACCTGGTCTGTTGGAAGTCAGGGCGAGTCCCCCGCACTCGGAGTCCCGCACAGCGTCTCCCCGTGAGATGCGCTCGACCCTGGTCCGAGCAGTGGAGACCAAGCTCAGTCGCAGGGTTTGCAGGGGGGGTTCTGGCCAGTGTCCTTTTCGTCAACCGAGGCTACGTGCCTTCACGTACCAAGTTCAGCGACATTCCGCGGTGTAAATTCTGTTCAGTCATAAACACGTTTGCAGGTTGGGAACTGGAGCAGGAGATCGTCCGCGGTGGCCCAGCACCGACACGAGCCCTGAGTGCGCGGCGCCTGACGCTTTAGGGCGGCGCCGGGTCTTGGGTCCCAGTGCCGGGCGGGGCTCCAGCTGGGCGCCGACCTGGGGGCTGAGTTGGGTCGGAACTTGGTGGAAGACACGAAGGTTCTGATCTTGAGCTCGTGTAACCAGGAGCGTCTTTTAGAGGCAGGATGGCCAACAAGCTGCTGTTTGGACCCCCAGGGGCTGCGCAAGTGTGAGTCCCCCAGGTGAGGACTGTCCGTAGCCCCTGGTCACTGGGCACGTGGGCGCACCGCCACCCGCTCCCCTCCACCTGCTGCTCGCCTCCCGGGCTGCGCAGGCTGCGGCCGCCAAGGGGCGCGGCGGCGAGCCTGGGGCAGAGCGGGCGTTGTGCGTATCGCCGGTTCGACAGTCCGCGTTCAGGCGGGTGCGGGTGCCCAGTGGGCACCGGTGGGCTTGGTGTCCTAGAGGGCCCACCCGCTTGTCTGCGGCCCGGGAGCCAGGGGCGGGGGCTGGCGGGGCAGGGCGGGAGCCGGCGGGATTCGGGCCGCGGCCCGGGCCGCCCCTTTCCTCCCCTGCGGGTCCGACTTCGGGCTCGGCCCCAGGTGCGGCAGCAGCTGCCCAGCGAGGCGCGATCGGGGTCCAGTCCCCGGGGTGCACTGCGCCGCCTGCGGTGACCGTCTGCCCAGGGGCTCCGGCCGGCGGGACACCCCGGGTTGAGGACCCAGCAGAGCCCAGGGCGAGGGCCGCGCTCGGGCACAGCGTGGGGGCCAGTGCGGCTGCGGCCCAGCCCGGCTGCTGGGGCTTCGGGCGGCGAGCACGGCGGCAACGGGGGTGCCGAGGGCAGCGGGACAGGGACCCCACCGCAGTGAGCGCGCGCGCCCCGCGACCGGACACTGAGCGCGGACGCCACTTCCGGGCGCGGCACTTCCGGGGCGGGCCTCGTGGGTGGGGCCCCGCCCCCGGCAGCGTGCTTGGCGCGGCTTTCCGCATCCCTCGTCCATCCTCATCCTCGGGCTGCTCGTCTGTCCGCCCCGAGCGCGCGCCCGCTGCAGGTACGGGCGGGGCCCCGCGTCCCCGGAGCCGAAGCCCCGGAGGCCAGGGGCGGGCGGGGCTGTGCTCTCGGGGCGGAGGGAGCGCGCGCGCGCCTGTCGGGCCGCGGAGGCCCCCCCACCGGCCTCAGTTTCCCTGCAGGGTCCCCAGGAGCTCGTGGGCAGCTGTGGGGGGCGGGGTGCCTTCACCCGGCCGCTCGGGCTCTCGGCTGCGGTGACCCTGCGCCGCCCCCGTGGCCCGACTGCCCTGCTGCCGGCGGGGCGGGGCGGGGCGGGGCGGGCTGCGCTCCCGGGCTCGCTGGCTGTTGGCGGGTTCGGGCCCGACGCGCGCAGGCAACTCCGTGTCCCGCGCACACGGTGGGGTAGCCGTCTGGGCGGCGGAACCCAGAGGTGCCCTCCCGCAGACCCGCCACACCCGCCCCGGGCAGGCCGGACCGGAGCGCCCCCGTCATGGGCTCGGGAGCCGGCGGGAGCTGCACGCCGCGCCCACCCATCCGCCAGCAGCCCACGCCCGAGACCCGCGTGGTCACGGTGGTCTTCCTCGGCCTCCTGCTGGACCTCCTGGCCTTCACGCTGCTGCTGCCCCTGCTGCCTGGGCTGCTGGAGAGCCACAGCCGTGCCCACGTGAGCCCCCTGCCAGCCCCGGTGCCTGAGCCCCGCAGCCGCTGCCCACTCGCCCCAGCTGCTCATGCGTCCTTGTCCCCAGGACCCCCTCTATGGCTCCTGGCAGCGGGCGGTCGACTGGTTTGCTGCGGTCATCGGGATGCCGGCGGAGAAGAGGTACAACAGCGTCCTGTTCGGAGGTAGGAGGCTGAGCCAGGCTGGGCCGGGGCGCCTGCCCCCCTTCCCCCCTTCCCGCCCAGGGCTCCCGTCAGTCCCAGGTCCCCGTCCGCACCGTCTGCCTCCCGGGCACGATCTGCTCCCTCTACCGGTGTCCACTCTCAGGGCCCCCTGGGCTTGAGCTCCGTGGCCTGGGACTGCAGGGCCCGCCAGCGTGACTAAGGTGCGGTGACCGTGACTTGTGTCTCCCCCAGGTCTGATTGGCTCCATCTTCTCAGCCTTGCAGTTCCTTTCGGCGCCACTCACAGGGGCCGTCTCGGACTGCGTGGGGCGGCGCCCAGCGATGCTGCTGTCCCTGGTACGGGTGCCCCCTGGGGTGGTGCTTGAGGGGCCCGTAGCTCCTCTGTCGGCACCGGGCTGCTGCCACGGGACGTTGGGAACACAGGTGGCCCTTGAGTGCTCCAGAGCATGGCAGGGACCCAGGGGTGTTGCTGGGTTGCTGGCCCCACTCTGGGCCCCTCCTGGCTTCAAGTGACCGTGCCCGCCCCCCGGCTCCCACCCTGAGGCAGGCAGGCCTGGCCGCCTCCTACGCCGTGTGGGCCGCCTCCCAGAGCTTCGCAGCCTTCCTGGCCTCCAGGGTGATCGGCGGCCTCAGCAAGGGGAACGTCAGCCTCTCCACGGCCGTCGTGGCTGACCTGGGCTCTGCGCCCGCCCGCAGCCGCGGCATGGTGAGTGCACACGCGGGTGGACGAGCGCCCCGGGGCTCCAGGGCCCGGGGCTCCGTCCGGACTCAGGTGGCCTTCTCTGCAGGCGGTCATCGGGGTGGCCTTCTCGCTGGGCTTCACGCTGGGCCCCATGTTGGGCGCCTCCCTGCCTGCGCACACGGCACCCTGGCTGGCCCTGCTCTTGGCCACCTCTGACCTGCTGTTCCTCTTCTGCTTCCTACCGGAGACGCTGCCCCTGGAAAAGCGGGTATAGTGGGGCCCAGAAACTAGCAGGTCTTGGGGCGGAGGGCTCGGTCCCATGGGCCCTTCATGCGGGCCGGTCTTGGGCGCCAGGGGAGGCCGGGCTCCCCCAGGGTGCTTCCTCTGCTACCCAGATCCCCCCACCAAGACCCAGCAGGTGCCCAGAGGCCAGGCTGCTAAGGCAGAGCAAGTTTGGGTCATGCCCTCCCCAGGCTGCTGGGCCCCCAGCAGGCCTCTCCAGTTCTGCCCCCCGCCCAGGCACCCTCCTTCACGCTGGGGCTCCGGGCTGCTGCCGACCTGCTTAGCCCCCTGGCCCTGTTCCACTTCTCCGCCGTGGCCCGTGGCCAGGACCCGCCCACTGGAGACAGTAAGGAGCAGCCCTCGGGGGGAGCCCCCCTGGCGGCCGTCCCACTGTGGCGCCCTCATGCCCCTGCCCTGCTTCCCCCAGGCCTCCGCCACCTGCGCCGCTTGGGCCTGGTCTACTTCCTGTACCTCTTCCTGTTCTCCGGCCTGGAGTACACGCTGAGCTTCCTTGCACACCAGCGCTTCCAGTTCAGCAGGTGGGCGTGCCGTGGAGGACCCCGCCAGGGACACCCTGCCATCCCCTAGCCCCCCTGCCCCCTGGGCCCAGCCCAGCAAACGGGCAGGTAGTGGCCTTCAGCCTGGGTCCCTGGTTTGGCTGAGAAGCCGTGGGCGGGCAGCCAGCAGGCCTGGGATGCTAAGTGCCCCCCCACCCCCCCCACCCCGACACCTCCCAGCCTGCAGCAGGGGAAGATGTTTTTCTTCATCGGCCTCACCATGGCCACCATCCAGGGCGCCTACGCCCGGCGGATCGGTCCTGGCAGAGAAGTTGCAGCTGTGAAGCGGGTAGGGGGCCTCCCCAGACGTTGGGGCGGGGAGGTGCAGGGCCCCTGAGCTCCGGCAGGAGCGAGCCCTGAGCGTGCTGTGCACACCCGCAGGCCATCCTGCTGCTGGTCCCCGCCTTCCTCCTCATCGGCTGGGGGCGCACACTGCCCGTGCTGGGCCTGGGCCTGCTGCTCTACTCCTTCGGTGAGCCGGCTGCCGGGCCATGGGGGGTGGGGAGGCGGGGTGCCAGCCCTCTGTCTCCGGGGGGCTGACGGCTGCCCCCCCCCCGTCTCCCCCGCAGCTGCTGCGATTGTGGTGCCCTGCCTGTCCTCCCTGGTCGCCGGCTACGGTGAGGCCCTTCCCAACGAGCCCCGCCTCTGCGTGGGAAGCAGCACGCGACTGACCCCTCTCCCCCGCAGGCTCTCCTGGGCAGAAGGGCACCATCATGGGCACGCTGCGGAGCCTGGGCGCCCTGGCCAGGGCGGTGGGGCCCTTGGTGGCGGCCTCAGGTGAGGGCTAGGGGGCAGCACTCCGCGACACTGCGGGCCTGGCAGGGGCCCTGCCTTGGTTGCAGCCCCACCCCCAGGGTAGCAGGCAGGGGAAGGGTGGCCCTGTCACTGCCAGGCTCTCTCCCCACAGTGTACTGGCTGGTGGGGGCTCCGGCCTGCTTCACCGTGTGCTCGGGGCTCTTCCTGCTCCCCTTCCTCCTCCTGCGGACCCTGACGCCACCCGTGTCGACGCTGAAGGCCCAGTAGCTGAGCCAGCGCCGCCCAGCCGGGGAGCGGAGGCAGGAAGTCGGTGGCTGGGTTGGGACCACACCCCCACCACTGGCCTAACGTCCTTCTCGAATCCCAGGTCCTGCAGCCCCAGGGGCCCCTCACACACTCCCCACCCTACCAGGCCCGGGCAGCCTGCCTGCTGTGCACAGACTCTGGGCTCCAGAGCCTCCCAGGGCTTCCGGTTCGCTTTTCACCCGACAGAACAGCCCATCAGCCAGGCACCCCGATGACAAATAAAGCAGCTTTTACACCAAGCGCCTCCCTCCGCTCCCCAGCACCCCTCAACACCCACCACTCCCTGGGGGCGGGGGTCCCGGGCTGCAGAGGCAGAGGCTGGAGCTGGAGGCCCGTCAGAGCTCCACCACCGTGGGCCCTGCCCTCATGCGCGTGGTGAGGAAGGGCAGCCCTCGTGCTGGGCTGTCAGGCCCCAGCCAGGCCAACGCCAGGGCTGTTGGGACAGCAGAGGACGCAGGGCTGTCTCGGGCCACCCACCGGTCCCCAGGGAGCCACGCGCTGGCGCCGGGCAGGGTAGCCCCGGGCTCTAAGGTCCTCCCCTGTCCAAAGGACCAGTAGTGCTCCGTCAGGCAGTGTCACACTTGGGGGTTTTTTTGGAACGAGACAAACTTCTGCAAGTCCTATTTAAAAAAATAAAAGGGACTAGAAAGTTAACTTTCCCAGGTTTAGACAAGGATACAGGTTAAAGAACTTTTTATTTGTAAGTAAAACGTGTTACATAGAAGAAAGAACACAAGGCCTGTGTCTGCATTTGCGACTAAACCTCACGTTGTGATACAAAGTGAAAATAAACTACGAAAGTGAAATTAAAGTCACTGTGCACGTGAGACAGGAAGGGTCAAAGGGAGAGTGGTTATAACGCAAGGACAGGGTGACGCGGGAACCACCACACCGGGGCCACCAGCCGACACCGGAGGCGGGCGGCTTGCTCGCCGGACGCGCAGAGCAGTGGGCAGTGCCTGCGGCCCGGGTCCTGCTGGGTGTTAGTCTGCGGGACCCAACCCCCACGGCAGCCGCTTCCCCCGGGGCCTGTGGGGACGGAGGCCCAGACAGGCTGGCACCGGGCCGCTCCTGGGTCAGGCCTCCTCCCGGAGTCCGTGCGTCCACCTGCAAGCTCCCCCCAGGCCTCCTCGGCTGCTTTCCAGGGGCCAGAGTGAAGTGCACGTCCGCCGGGGTTGGAAGAGCAAGCTGGGGCTCCGTGAGGGACGCGCATGGTGGCCGGCAAGGGACCACCAGGGCCGACCTCTGCCTTGAGCTTCCCTTGGTCAAAACCAATCGAACCCCCTCTATTCTGAAACCTCCCCCAACGGGTGTCGGGCTACAGCAAAAAGCTGCCATTTGTGTTCCCAGCCAGCAATGCAGGACGGACTGCAAATCTGAAAGGAAATTCTAGCAAGGGCTCTTCCCCTATGGATGTCCCTCCCTGTGACAGGTATCGAGGCCCCAGTTCGGACACAGCCCTGACCTTGGCTGTGGTGAGGGTGCCGTGCACAGGTGGCCGGGGGGTGCAGCTCAGCCGAGCCACCTCTCCGAGGCCACTGGTGCCCAGGGCCATGGACAGGCACAAGGTGTGTTCGCCCAGGCAGGGTGCACGGCAGGATGCCGGGGTCTGACTCGGTCTCAGGAGAAGGGGAAGGAGCCCAGTAGGGACAGAGCTTGGGGTGCTGCACGGCCGAAGGAGAGGAGAGATCAAGGCCCGAGCCCCAGGGTCTCTGCAGCCGGAACGAGGGCTGGAAGCCCCGGGAACGCATGTGGAGGAGCAGACAGACGAGTGCGGAGGTGGACGCAGGAACCAAGCCTCCCCAGACCTGAGGCGGTGGCTCGGTGGCTCGGGCCCTGGGGGAGGCCCCTTGGAGCACAGGAGGTTAGCACCGGTCTGGGAGGGGCTTGGGCAGGCAGAGGGGGAGCGCTATCTACAGGGGGATGGGCTCAGCATTCCATTACCCAGGGAGACAGGGAGACGCAGGAGACGCGGCTGGAATGGGAAGGAGGGGCCCTTAGCAGTCACTCCTCTTCTTGCTCTTCTTCAGGAAAGAAGGGGTGCGGAACTTCTTCTTCTTCTTGGAAGGGGACTTGCCTGGAGACCCGTCACTGCCGGGGTCCGCGGCAGCCCCCTCCTCCGTGGCTGGGGAGGCGGCCTCTTCGGCCGCGGGGGCTGGGGCTGGTTCGGGGCTGGCCACCGTGGAGGACCTGGCGGGGCTTGGGGGGCCAAGGGCTTCACCAAGCCCCTCTTCCTCTTCCTTGTCCAGCGTTGGGAAGCCAAGCGCGTCCGAAGGCTCATCGGGGGGCAGGTCCGGGAGAGTCGGCTTCAAGGTGGCGGCGTCGCTGTCCTCGCCTGAAGCGGGATCCTGCGGCAGGTCTGGTGGGCAGGGCAGGAGGGGCAGGGTTAAAGGGTGGCTGCCCACGCGCTGACGCGAGAACCCCGAGGTGGGCGTCACCCTGTGCAGAAAGCACCCCGTGCTGACTGCAGAGCCTTCCCCAGGACAAGAGTAGGCTGAGTGAGGCCACCGTCTCCCAGGCTGGGTGGGACAGGCTCCGTCTTGGGGAGGTTTTCGTGCCTCCCCATGGAAGCTGCCAGCACAGCCAGGCTCCGTTGCAGGCCTCACGCCCCCACCCAGGCAGGGAAGTCAAGGCACGCTGGGGACACCAGCTGCATGGAAACCCGAAGGGCACTCGTGAGTAATCCTGAAGTTAAGCCTCAATTTGGGGCCACAACACCTGGTCTCCCTTAAGCAGATCACCACAGAAAAGTGATGGCAGCCCAGGAAACTTGAATTAACTCCCAGACCATGTGCAAGCCAGCTTCAATCAAATGAACAAGGCCTTGTTGGGAGGGAGGGTTAATGAAGGAAGAGGGAGGGTAAGGGGGGAAAACCAAGCCACTTAATCTGCAGGGGGCAGAAGAAAATGTAAATTATCTACAAGAAATAGCTGGAAGGTGGTGACCATCACCAGGCTGTGGAGGAGGGAACTGGTTTTACAGATTTGCAAGAATAGCCTGCAGAGCTCAAGGGACCGCCAGGTGAGGAGAGCCAGGCCATTTAGAACCCAGCACCCAGGCCAAACCCAAGAGGTGAAGGGAGGAGAGCTGGTGTGGGGGACAAGCGGCCGCAGGAGACTTGGGCCCCAAACACTGGGCGCTCGGCCTGGAGGCTGGTGCTGCTCCAGGGTAACTGAGCGCCCTGCCCTGGGCAGCAGGAAGGCGGGAGTCCCTCTGCAGCGGTGGCCTGTGGGTGCTCGGGAAACCCGCCATCGTTAGGCCAAGTGTCACCCTCCTGCCCTGCCGTAAGCAAAGGTCCAAACACACAGGACTCCCATGCAGCAGGTGGCGAAATCCCTCTGCCTGAGCCTGGCCTAGACGCAAGTCTGCCCTCCCAGCCACCTCGGGACCCTGAGACTGAACAGGACAAGGTGCCCTGTGGAACTCTGAGACCCAGTGCTCGGCGCACTGCCACCGTGGTCCATGGGAGCCCGACGGCAGACTGCCCACCACACAGCTCTCAGGTGACAGAGCCCCTTCC
This sequence comes from Noctilio leporinus, assembly GCA_004026585.1. Lineage (NCBI taxonomy): Eukaryota > Metazoa > Chordata > Mammalia > Chiroptera > Noctilionidae > Noctilio > Noctilio leporinus. Next base: position 27,573 of record PVIW01009637.1, on the reverse strand, counting down.
AGGGAGGCCACTGCCCAGAAATGGAAGGACAGGGTATGAAGGGGGGGCAAAGGAGGTGGGAGGGGTGTCTGTATTTTGAATGAACAGAAAACATAATCAGCAACAAAGCAGCAGAACGAGGCGAAGCACAGGGCGCCCACCAGCAGGCGGTACTTACTAGGGCAGCAGGTACTCTTTAGCCCCTCCTCCTGCTTGCACGCAGCCACAAGAAGAGAAAAGCACAGGGAGAGAATCTACGCATTCGGTCACAGGCACCGGCACTGAGGAGAATGGCTCAGCCATTCTGTGGACACAGACTGGGTGGAAGGTGAGCCACAGGCTCCTGACGGACACGGAGCACAGCGCACGAGACTGAGGGACAGACACGCAGGCCACACGCCACAAACATGCGGTGGGCAGTCTGAGAGACCTGGCAGGAGCCAGCACTCTCCACGGACTGGTAACATGGCAGCCCCATGACACCTCGGAGGACGTTTCCAGAGGCAGGATCCAAGCACAGAAAGGTTTAAGAAATGTGCCAGTGGGTACCAGTGCCCCACCTCGGGACAGGTCACAGCCGCCCCGTTGTGCCTCAAGTCACCCAGGACAGAGCCAGAGCAGGAGCTGCACCGCCCGGGCCCAGACCCTGTGCCGGGCGGGCTCCCACACGAAGGTGCCTGTCCTCATGCGCATCAGCCGCCCTCCTTCACGGGACAGAGTACACCGCCCACCGCCCCCACCCCCACCCCGGCCACCGGTCCCCACAGAGCCACGCACCCTCCCGCGGGGCAGCTTCACCCACCCCCAGTGCAGAGCTCACCTTCACCCAGCTTGACGGGGGAGCCGGGGGCCGCCGGGTCCTCTGGGGGACTGCGGTCTCTCTGCTCCCGGCCCTCGTCCAGACTCTCTGCAGGTGAACGGAAGGTGAGAGGGGCAGGGGACAGCCTGTAACCCCTCAAGGGGCTGTGGCCCTCTACCGCCCTGAGCTTCCGGAAACACATCGAAAAGACAGGGAAGGACTCACAGCCACACCGTCTGCATCCTTTTCCACATTCCTCCCCAAAAAGAGGATGAAGGAAGTCAATTATCACGGGGCGTGGATCTAAACTTCAGAAAGGTTTCAGCAACTTCGGATACAACATTAATTTTCACTCTCACTCCCACGAGAGCCTGCAGCGCTGCCTCTGACACCCCGACTGCTGCCCCCTGTCCTGCTGGCGCCTGCCCTCCAGCCAGGGGCCCCCACGTCCTGCCCTCTGCCAAGCAAGCAGCCCAGCAGCCTCCAGTCCACCTCCTCCTCCTGCTGCCTGTGAGTATTACTTTGCTTTTCATTTTTCATGCAGAACATTTTCTACCAATCATGGAAACTTGGTGACTGTAATGCATCGTTTCCCTTTTCTAAAGCACCAGGGGAAACTGCAGGAACTACGTGTGGCCCAGGACCCAAGTCGGGGGCCTGGAGCTCCCAGGTGCTGAAGCAGCAGCAACGACCAGCAGGGCCTCCAGCTGCAGGGCTGCCCACCAACGGGGCCCCCGGGCCTGCAGCTACCTTTCTGCAGCCAGGCATCTATCTACAAAGGCCTCCACATTTCTGTCTCCTCTTGGAGGCCTGCGGCCTCTTCCCTCCAATGGCAGGCGCTGATCTTGGCTGCGAGTCTGATCGGTGCCTGCGACAGGCAAACCCCCCACCCAGCCCCCCTGCCCAGAGCTTGATCACAGGCTGTTCCAGCCGCTCACTTGCTGTGATGTCCCTCCTGATGAAGGGGACACCCTGTGTGTCTTGTGGTTTGATTCAGAATTTGGGGGAAAAAAAAAATCCCAGGTTTCCCAGAACACTGGAAGGGACACGTGGCAGGGCCACAGGTGCACACACTGCCGCAGTTCTCACTCCACGGCAGGCCATGGCCGTGGCCCAGACACCTCTCCACAGCCATTCAAGGAAGCGACCCAAACCAGAGTGGCTGAGCTGATGTGCAGTCAGTCTTGCCTTGAATGCACACGTAACGGGAAGTGACAAGCAGTGACAGTTCTACATGCTAACATTAATTCAGCAATAGCACTTTGCACCACTCAAATTTCTATGGCGGCAACATACTGCATTAGCTGGTCTGAAACGAGATGTACAAGGCAGTGAATTAGGGCAAGTGAGAGACTGAGGAAAATCCCCCACTAGCCCAGGAAGGCTTGTCAGGGTCACACCCTGGGGGACTTCCATCCAGGGAGGCCAATCTGAGTAGGACACGTGGGCCCTGCTTCATGTCTTGAGGCTTCAGCACACACACCAGCCGACAGCAGCACCTCCCAGTGGGAGGACATCTGTGTCCCTGGCTTCCACCCAAGGCACCCAGGGGCAGGGACCCAGGCCCACCTGGGCCTTCAGGTCAGAGGCAGGGGAGGCCTGCTTCTCTCGTCAGCTCTCAAAACGCCTGCATCTACTTTTCAAAACTGGAAGTTTGAAACAACCTGCTCCATGCGGTGAGAGGGGCCTAGGCCATTTTACAGACGTAACCTATGCCAGCGAGCAAACAAAAGAAACCAAGCTGCCCAGCAAGCAGCCATCACACTGGCCTGGGAGGCAGCGGCACACGGAGACGACACGCTGGGCTCCCCGGGCTGCCCACAGCTGCAGTGACAGCCTGGGCCACACGCCACGGGACAGCAGACGGAGCACCTTGGGCCAGTCTGGCTCTGCCACCCGCAGCCTTGTTCCTGGGGTCCCTGTCCATCTGTCTCTCAGGGTCACCGAGGACTGGGTGGAACACATGCACCTGCAGCGCTCGGCACAGCGCCTGGTGCGCCTGCTCAGAGGTGCCTGACAACCATCACTGACGTCACAGACTCAAAGGAGGCCCCTCCTCTGCGAGGCTTTGAGAAAAGGGGCTACAGGTGTCAAAGTGCGAATTGTCTCACAAATGACCTGGGGCCCAGCTTTGTCTCGAACTGTTCCAGAGAAATGTCCTCATCGCCCCACGTGGACGGCGATCTGGCCAGAAGGATCGGCACGCCCCAGCACACCTGACACTCTCCAGGGGGCAGTGTGCCTGTGGTGGCCCCCTATCTCCTGACCACCCCCTGTGTCTGCACAGTAGCTTCTGACGGCAGGGCCCCCTGCCCTGTGCGTGGGACACCACACGGGAGCCCAGCAGTGGGCGGGTGGAGCCTGCAGGCAGAGCCCCCACAGGTGTGTCTGACCTCTCTGGGACCACCTGAGTGAGGAAGCACATGAGCTATGAGAACACTGCCCTTGATCAGGCACCTGGAGTACTGGGGCACTCCCCTGCGGGCCCACCCACACTGATGCTGCCATGCAGCCCGGCACCCTGACAGCACCCACCTGCGGGGCCCTTGTGCTTGCGCTCCACCTCCCGGCGGTATTCCTCGAGCTCCTGGTCAGTGAGCGTGTTGAAGGGGTTGGGGCCTGTGGTGCTCACAATGACATGGGGCTGGTACTCCTTCTCAATGATGGCCTTGGAGGCTGTCACCAGCTCCCCCTGGGAACGAAAAAAGAGGCCAGGTCTGCAGGAGCCTTACCTGTGAGGACTCCCTCCTCCCAGGCCAGGTTGCAGGCAGGTGGGGTGGGCAGCTCTCGGGACACACACAGCCTCGAGGTGCAGACTGAGCCACAGCCTTCCACGGGAGCAGGCGGAGAAACTCCGTTTTGATGCGTTCAAGTACACGGAACAAGAGGGAAAAATCCTAGGGAGGTCCTCAGGTTTCAGAAGCAAAGGCAGCGAGGTGCAGATGGACAGCAGAGGGCACCTGCCGCCCTCGCTGACCTACGGGGCACGGGGGCTTTAGGTCCCACCGGACAGCGCCACAGATCACTGCCCTCAGGTAGCGCATGCTGGCGGATCTGCTTCCACCCGGAGAGCACAGAGAAGTTCTGTTGTTCTGGAATTTGGAGAACTGAGAATTTGTAGAAAAGAAAGTGATGCACTGCACAGCACCCAGGCGGCTCAGACTGTGCCCACCTCCCAGGCTTGGGCCCGGCACAGGGGTGGGGCAGGCACCGGAGGGAGCCGGGTGGGCAGCCCATGCACGCTCCCAGGCCCCAGCACAGCTCTGGGCCCCACAGCTCCGCCTGGTTAGCCCTCATAGGCTCAGGGGTTTGCCTTTGAGAAAGTTCGCAGGAACTCGCCCACACCCCCAGTACTTAGTAAGAGCTTCCAAAAACAACTAAAATCCAGAGATTCTAAAATCATTTTGATCCAGGCCTGGTCCATAAGCACTCTCCTCAGCAAAGGGAGAACATCAGAGGCAGACAGTGTCCCAGCAAAGTGCACAAGAGATGGAGCCACACCGAGGCCGGGGGAAGCTAGGCTGAGCAGGCCTCGTCCCACGAGTTGGGTACAGCATGCCTGGCGCACTCCATGACTGATCAGTGACAGCGACACAGGAACCAGGGGGTAGAAGCAACGGGCCCACTGAAATCCGCACCCTGCGTTCAGAGAGGCTGGAGATACCGGAGTGCCTGGGGGGTGGCCTGCTTCACCCAGACGGGGGCTCGGATTCTCCTCTGCCACCCCGTGTCCTGGGGCCCAAGACCAGCCACAGGCCTATTCTACCACCCTTGAGAGGAGCTGCCGGGCTGGTCACAGCCGAGGCCCCAGGGAACACGGACAGGAGACGCTGACAGCAGTCGAGCGGGCAGCCTGTGTAGGTCCGGCATCTCCACCAGTGAGCGGGAGGGTGGTGTGAGCTTTGGGAGACACTCGGACGTTCACTTAAGTCAAATGTTCACAACCAGTCAAGGAAAAACCATCGAGACCTGACTGCCAGGACACGGGCCCTCAAGGTGCCACAGCCTGCTTCCTGCCACCACAGGCAGGGGTCCACCTACAGGAAGGGCTGAGCTGGTGTCAGGAGGAAAAGGGTTACCTGGGTCAAGAGAAAGAGGGAAATAGAAGCAGGCCCCATGGGGGGAAACCTGGCTATGAAGTCAGGGAGGGAACACAGAGACCCTTCCTGTGTCCCTGGGGCCCACCTCCATCTCGGGCTCGGAGCCAAGGAGATGCCACTCTGTGCTCCGGGCTGAGGCAGCCTGAGTGAAGGGACAGCCTCACCTGCTAAGGTGGACAAACCTGGGCTGCTAACCTGACCAGTGTGAGCACCAGGTTTTCACCTGCAAACCCGCACAGGCCTGAACTTCCATTCTCAGTGTTGGGCCACGCACACACGAGGTGCTCAACGGCAAGGGCCCTGGGTGAGCGGACAGGGTGGCCCCGGCCACACCTGTGCTCCCGTCACGCAGCATGGCCAGTGGCAGATATGCAGCCCTGCGTGCTCACGGCTGCAGCAGAACAGAGTGTGAGGCTGCCCAAAGCTTGGGCTGCAGAATTCTCGGCTGCGCTGGACAGCTTTCAGCTCAGCCCTACACACCTGCTCACAAATGCCTCAAACCCAGAAGGCTGCCAAAACTGACTTCCAGCCACACTCCAGCCTGCACACCGCGAAGTCGAGAGAGGACCTGGCTGGGCTTCCTGTCCCCTGGGCACTGGAATGCAGGGTGTGGCTGGGGACTGGCTGCCCCCTCTTCTGTGAGAAAACAAGGGAAAGATGGAAGCAAAGGGAAAACCTTCCAGGAAAAACCCCAACTTCCTTCGTCCCGAACACCACTCCTCAGGAGCTCCGTCGGGAGACCAGTCTCTACGCACTTGCTCACCGGAAGGAGGGCGCCTGCAGTACGTTAGCAAACACCGTCCTCCCCCTGGTTAAGGGGGCGCTCCCCCTGCCAGCAAGCAGCCCACCTTTCAGAAGGAGCACCAAGATCAATGCTCCGTGGTCCACACGTGACATGGGAACGACCCCCACCGAGGGCATCTGAGGAGGCAGAGCGCATTCTCCCCATCCAATGAAATTGCTCCGTTGTGGGAAGACCAAGGGTGCAAACGGGAACACCCGGAAGAGCACGGTGGAGAAAGAGAAGCAGGCGCAGGAGTCTGCACAGGGTGTCTTTCCACCGAGCTGGGTGCCCAGGGGCTTCCTCTGCGGACACAGCCCCATGGGGTCTCTAGTCTGGTTTTCAGCCCTGCAAGGGACATGGGACTCACTGGAAATCTCACTCAACGCAACACCTTCACACGTCTGAGATGAAAGAATGAGAAACAAGATCCCACTGAATAGAAGCATAAAAAACGGCCGACAAAGGCAAGAGGCCATCTCTCTCCCATGCTCTGAGAAGCTCCTCCAAGAATGGTTGCAGGAAATACATTTTATGGTTGCAGGAAATACATTTCAAGGACGAGAAAAAAGAAGACCCATTGAAGTAATACAGAAGTATGCAAAATTATGTTATTAGCTAGGATTCCAAAGAGGAATACAGAACGTTGATGACAAATCCGCTTCTATCTGGCAACTGGAACATGGATAAAATGATACTTGCATCTCATGGGAGGTGTGTCAGCTGACAAAAACAGACCCTGAGAATTTCCCCTGGACAAGAGTAAACAACCAAAGGCCCTGGCTGCTGGCACAGTGGATAAGGCACTGGCCTGAGCACCCAAAGGTCACTGATCTGATTCCCAGCCAGGGCACATAACCAGGTTGCAAGCTAGGTCTCCAGCCAGGTCCAAAGCTAGAGGCAGGTGAAAGGCAACCACACATGGATGTTTCTCCCCTTCAAGTCCCCTCTCTCTACAAGTAAACAAAACCTTAAAATAAACAGATTCCATCAGCAAGGGCTGACAAAAATCATCTTGCTTCGTTTCCCACTCCAGTGAAATGACATATTTCAGTCACATGACCTCCAACTGCATGGTTATCACGTGAGGGGCACAGCGGAGCAGGTGGAGAGGAAGGGCCCATGGAGCACTGCCAGCTCTGACCAGTCACATCCAGAAAAGGATCCCATCGCTAAAACTGCCACTTTTCTGCAACAAGGACAAATGCTCGAAGTTGCTGAGAATAACCTCCCACCAGACGTTTTAGCTGCAGAACAGCAGGCAGAACGGAACCTTCTGTACCATCTCACAAAGGCCTTAGAGGCCTGTGCACGGCGCGGTCAGTGGCCACGGGGCCAGCAGGAGCAGACAGGTAAGGGGTGGGCAGGCGGAAGGCAGCGGAGGAGGGTGAGTACCTTTCTACAAGAGAGAGATTTAGCTGGACTAAAGGTCCGCTCTGTGAGCGCGAGCCCTTCGATTGTCTCCGTGCAGTCGGACAGGGGCGCGTCCTGCAACAGTAAACTGAGTCAGCAGAGCCCCGGGCCCAGACTGAAGTACCAACCGAGCCCACGGGGCAGTGCCACCAAGAGCATGCAGCACAGACAGCCCTCACAGGGAAGGCAGAGGGCATGGAAGCAAAGGCGACCGCAGGCTCCGGCCCACAGCTGGCCAGTTGGAAGGGGCAGTGACCATCACCTACCCTGCAGCAAGGTTTTCGTGGCAACTGCTTGCATGGTTACGCTCAATGGGCCCCACGGTGCTGTCCCTTCATAGAAATGAGGCTCACTGTGCACCACGCCGACAGGTACCCTCCGCAGCCCCGTCTGCGGCAGCGTGAACACAGCAAGTCCACCAGCTCCTCCCCAAGCACTGCGCGTGGCGCACAGCACTCCAGCCACACGGGTCGGTCTCCAGGCGGCCGCGCACAGGCATGCACTGCACGCAGCGGGCTGAGGGGACCGCGCCTTGGGCATGCTCTAGCTCGGCCTCCTACCCGGAGAAACACGGCTGTGACGTCTTATCAGGGAGGTTTTCAATAAAGACTGGTTGCCTAGAACACTTACCTCCTAGGCACGCTCTCGCAACTTAAGAAGGACAAGAAAATCTCTGAGCTCTCACCTGGATGAGGCTCCTGTCCATCATCACACCAGACAGAACCTGGGACTGAGGGCCGGCCGTCTTGATGTCCTGCAAGTTCTGCTCTCGGATCTGCGGATGGCAAGGAGAAACACATCAGCAGCACAGAGATGCCTCATGGGGCTGGACCTCACCCCCCATAGCCACGTGCCAGCTGCACCTCCCGTGTGCCCTGTCCCCACTGGTCCTGTGTGACCACCCTGCCTGCTCAGTAGCCACATTCGGCACCTTCTGGACGACAGGGACAAGCACACACTCACTCAAGGGGGACACTCCCTGTGTGTCCATCTTATCGAGATACTGTGACAGGGCGGGTCTTGTGTGCTGACACCACATGTACACAGCTCCCCACGGAACCCTGCGAGGCAGGGACAGGCTGTGTAGCCTCCGGTTCTGCCCTGCTGTGGAATTGCCAGGACAAGAACCACAGGCCTGCAGCTGCCCGAGCTCCCACGCCACACGGCTATCCTGGGAGCAGGGCAGTACCCAGGTGACCTCAGCCACAGCAGCGGTGGCAACAGACGCGCTCACCTTGTTCCTCATCTCCTGGACCTCTTTCGGGTTTGTGTTCAATGGAACAAACAGGCTGGGGACAGCAGAGGTGGAGGTTCTATGTCCATCCTCTTTAGTCCACTGCAACATCAAGAACAGTTGAAATGTCAGAATGGGACAACCGCAGCGGCACCGCAGCATCCAACCTACCCAACTTATCTCGCACCTGGTCATGCACCGACCCTCACAGAGTGAACCAATGCCCCCGCTCCTGTGCCACCGCAGCGGCCAGGCGGGGCGGGCGGCCTGGAGAGAAACCAGGAGTGGTGCGGGCCAGAGTTGCGACTGACCGGCCAGGGGCATTGAGAAAGCCCAGCTGAAATCCAGGGCCTGATGCAGGCTGACGCCAGAGCTGTGCCTGCCACTCCCGCGGACTAGCCAGCGGGGCCCTTCCCAGCACATTGGTTCACCGCTCTGAGCGCTGTCGACACCAAAACAGCGGGAAGCATGAGATGACAGGGTTGTGGGAAGCGCCGTGATGTGCCACCCAGAGGGAGGGACGATTTAGCACTGGGAAGCCAGAGTGGGCATCACCAAAGTTCTGCATTAAAATAAATGACAGCATCAGAATGTGCTGCTTACTTAGCTAATGCGACCAAGAAAATCGCTAATGGATGCTATGCACCGGGTGGAAGGTTTGGTGATGTCAAGTATCTGATGTAACTTCGTATCCTGTTGCAGAAACATCCCGCGTGACCCTGAAGCCCCGCGACGCCAGCAGGGGCTGTTTCGGGTGCTGGCGCGTGTCAGCAGCACCTGCGCCGTCCCGTTCGCGTCTCAATCAAGCGCGACTTCTCACTCACGCCGTGGGCTGCGGTGTGAGCCGGCACTGGGCTTAGAAACAAGCCCACCCCAGAGAGCAGGGGTTCTGCTTCTCGGAGTCGAGCCGAGAGGCACTAAGGAGCCATCAACCGTAAGGCCTGAGAGGAAGCTACAGAGCGCGGATGCTCAGCCACTGTGAGGGGGTGCGATGGGCGGGGAGCTGGGAGGTACTCACTGACGCTTTCTTCCGATTAAACAACTCCAGCTTTTTGTTAAAGACAACTTTCAGTCAAAACGTGAATACAAAACGTGAATACAGCAACCTCAGGAGCTTGACACGTTTGCAAACTTGAAACGATTATTGTTAAATGAATATACCAACCTGGGAGCATGCACGTGTCCCTCCAGAGTAAGACACAGGTTCCAGTGCTGACCAAGGCCTCCCTCCACGCCAGCACTGACCACAGCACCCCAGCAAGTGCACCCTCCTCACGCTAACAGTAGATGCAGCTCGAAGCTGCGGCTACACACAGACTTGGGAACAATTCAGCCCAGCCCTCAGCACCGTGTCCTGACATCAGCAGCAGGAAGTTGTTCAGGCTCACTCCCTTTAACAAGTGAAATCAGTAAAAACGAAACGGATGACAGGCACAAAGAAAAAGAGGGAGAGAGGGGAAGAGGAAGGGGACGGGGAGGGAGAGGGGGAGGGCAGAAGGTATGAGGAGGAGGGATGGGCTCAAACATGGAGGGTGCAGAGCTCTCCCCTGCTGTGCACCAGGAAGACACCAGGCCAGCCTCAAGGCACAGGACTCCCCTCCTGACACGCCTGTGCGGTGTGAGTGCTGCGATGCGGGGACTGGAGGCCCCACGTACCGATGGGCACCCACTGTGTCGGGGCGTTTGAGCTCCTCTGGTCTGCACTACAGAGCTAGTCACGCAGAGGTGGGTCTGTCCCCGCTCCGTGGCCACAGGACCTGCTGCAGGAGCAGGGGCGGTCACAGGCTAGGTGAGGGACCAGGTGGCCGCAGGCGTGAGGCTCGCTGGCAGCGGCCACCTGCCCCGGGGCCTGTGCTGCACTTGGGTCATGCCGCACCTGGCAGGCGACCACGGACTCTCCGGCAATGGCCGTCTACTCACATGCAACAGTCCATGCAGGAGGCAGCTGCTGAGAGCATTCGGAGGCTTTGGGACAGAAGTGGGGGGAGGCTCACGAGAGAGGACAGGGCCAGCTGAGAAGACGCCATGAGCCCAGAGGGGAAACTGCTTAAGAAAGCACTGGAGATGCCCAAGGAGAGATTTAGTGACTTCCAGAAACCACGGGTGTTGACAGCACTGAGCAAGCCGGCTCTGCCTGAGCTGCCCTTGGTGTGTGAAGTATTAACGTTCCGCAGGCAACCTGGGTTGAATGGCAGCACCGGGGGTGAGGTTAGTACACGTGTTAGCTGGTACTTTGGCCACATACGCAGATAAGCAAAGGTGCCGTGACTGGAGGGGGACAACCTATCTTAAGCAGTTTCGAGCAGGCAGGGTCACTTGCACTCTGGCTGTGCACGCGGTGGGGCGGGTTCTGGCTGGAGAAGGTTAATGGGAAGGCCCGCCTGACGTCGGACCAGCAGGGCTGGTTCCCAAAGCCTCCGAAGCCCCAGCTACCCAACTTGCTCTACATCATCTAACTAGGAACAGTAAGGTAGGCACAGACCAAGCAGTTGGTAATACAGCTTGGCACGCAGACACCGGACGAGAGAGACTGCAGCAAGGGTTTCACGTGATCGTGTGTAATGTTCGTCCACACCTTAGTCTTCGACTTGGGGCTGCTTCCATTCTGCCCTTCCTCGGAGGCATCGTCCCCCCGGCTAGAGTTCAGCCACCTTGTCTTCTCTCGTTGCTGCTTCTGAAAACTGTGTCTGAGAGGAGAGCAAGTGCCCGAATCTCCGTCACTAGCAAAGGAGTAACCTGTGACACTAGCAGGAGCCTCCACATCGCTGTATTTTTTAGACTTCTCTCTCAGAGCCGGGTATCGGTAAGGGTAGCCAGTTCTGTAACCCTAGGGTCCAAAGAGAGTAAAAGACAGTCGGTACTCCACGTCTAAAGCAGACCCGCTAAGGACACGTGCGTGCAAACACCTACAGGACTGAACACAGGCACTCCCACTGCAGCTTGAGGTCCCACTGCATGGCGCACGCCCCGCAGGAACGCCCGTGCGTTCGCCAAAGCCTAGGTAATGCATGCCGACAGCAGACCTACTCCTAGGAGCCCCAATGGGAACCAACTGGGAGGTCCGTCCAGTGACACGGCCGCCGCAGGTGCTCACCATGGTCTAGGACACAGCGATGAGTCACCCCGACACGGCGGGGCAGCCCACGGGAGCTGCGGGTGAGGCGCCCCGTGGGAGACTGCGCTATCTTCTCCCACCTCCAATGGACAAGGTGTTGTCACCGTGGGGACGGGTAAGTGGCTCGAAGAGGGGATGGGGCTTCTGAGGCACTGGTCACAGTGTGCTGTTTTTAACTGAATTCTTAAAAGAGGTACACTTTCCCATTTATTGTATTTCAAAAAAACATAAAAATTCTTTTAAAAACAGGACTTACTTGCTGCTGGCTATAGTTAATCAACACTTATTCTTTTCTACCTCAGAAGTCACAGTTTAGACACCGTGATAAACCAGGGAGACCAAACAAGTACCCCTTCTGACAGCTGGCTCTTGGCAACTGAACCTTCAACTTTGCCTTGTGCCCATTTCCTCTGCCTCCACACGTGTCCCACTAACTCTCCCCGCTGTTGCAGCCTTTGGGCAGCTGCACACTCCCCCGACAGGCTGGACCCCAAGGCCCGGGTAGGGTCTTACTCATCCTCCTACCCAATGCTTAGCACTTGGTGTTACAACAGGCAGCCTCCAGGGGGACCTCTGGTCCCCACCTGCTGTGGTGCCCTCCCTGCGGGACTGTGGAAGGGCCCGGTGACTTGCTTCTGGCAGTGGAACTGGCCAAGGGGAACAGATGTGCTATGGGAACGTGGCGCCCACCCTGAGTCTCTGCACCGCTGGCTCTGAGGAAACAGGCTGCGTGGCCCTTCGGCTGTAAGAAAACACACCCAGCCCACTGCCTAGAGGTGGGTCCTCTCCCAACTGAGCTTCCTGAGAAACCATCCCAGGCAACGCCCTGAACCCAGCCTGCGAAGCTGTGAGGTCCTCAGTGAGGACGCAGCTCAGCGGCCCCTGCATGCACGGCGAACCCTCAGGGTCATGTCTGGACTGCCTCACTCATAGCAGCTCGACAAGGAGTGCCCAAGCACTGAGATCTGAAAGGATGGTGGGGCCAGTCACAGTGTGGCGGCCTGTGTGCCATTGCCGATACTGCAGAAACACGCTGTTCCTTTCCATGCAGGGGTGCCCTCCCCGCCCTGGGCCAGTGTCTTCACTGTGGGTTACCTCCATGCCCAACCATTCCTCTAGCACGTGAAAGAAAAGATGGTGATAATCCCTTGGTGGAGTTGTTAATGACTGTTCCAGAAAGACAGGTGAAGGTCTGTTTTGGCAACTGTTCCATTTATAAGCAAAAAAGGACAGTCCTTCCTAATCCAACTTTCTTCTTCCTTAGAGAGCCAGGACTCGAGCAAGCTTCACAACTTCAGGGTAAACCGAGCAGGACTCCACAAAAGTTTACCTTCATGGGGTGTGGACTTCTTCTTTATTCTTCCCTTTAAATGCTGTCAAACCAAAATTAGAGACAATACGCAGACCCCAGACCTACGTTATGGCTCCCAGTTAAAAATATAGGTTCATTCCTTCCTTGAGAAGCTGGACTTCTGTCTTGTTCTTGTGGGACAACTGGGTACTGCTTCGGTGTGTGCTGGCAGGCACTCCCTCTAGTGCAAGCCTTTCAGCGGTTCTCTGCCCCTCAATGTTGGAGCACACGCACGGCCAGAGTGCGAGCTGAGTCGGGTCTGTACCACAGGTTGCTGTCCAGTTTACCTCTTGTAAACCACACGGCCTTCTAACACTCAGGGTGGCCGATGAAGGACACTGGCTAAAAGAGCCTTGTAAGGAACATTTCACAGGTCGGTCTTCCATCCTCTATACTCCTCCCCCATCAAATCAAGAGTTACGACCCAATTTTGATTTCCTTCTCCATTTGCCTGAGTGCACAAGACAGGGCAGCTGTTGTTTGTGACTCTCGCCCTCGCTCCTGGTGCCAGAGAGCGGAACATCACAGTTCTTGCGAAGAAGAGAAGAGAAGGGCTGAATGACTGGGCCACCCCAGCGCGGCCCTTCTCTCAAACCTGCTCCAGGTGGTCCTTCCTGAGGCTGCACTCCCCTGTCTGCCACCTGCCTCCAGCAGTCTCCAGCTGCCTGCCACTCTCCTTGCTCCCTGGCCAACCCTGCCCGTACTCCGGCAGGGCCCAGACCACAGGTGCTAGGCTGCAGCTGCCATGTGTCCATTTCCCTGACCAGGGCAAGGGCAAGAGCAAGAGCTGCGTCCTGTGCACAGCTGTCAGCTCAAGAGCAGGTGGTCAGTTAAGGATGCAAGCCTCCTTTACTGAGCAAATGAATTCCGGAGTTATGAAAGAGTCTGCTGCCGGCTCCTTCACTGACTCCTGTACACACTCAGCCTCTGAATCAGATCCATGAATTCTTTTTGCTTCATAATCTTCAGGGAAGTTCAACCTCATGCAGCCACGATCCCATTTGTGACCTGTTCCAGAAGTCAGGCCTATCTTCATGAGGCTGGAACAGCCCCTTGGGGAGCCGGTGCTGCCCCCTGACGCACCCAAAACAGCCACCCAACACCCGAGGGTGCCAGCGCTTCCTGGGGCTCTTCGTCCCAGCCGCCATGACAGGTCCTCACATCCAGGAGAAAGGACTCTTCCAAAGCCACCTCAGAGGTGACAGTGCACATGAAAGGGCCCCATTACGGAGCCTTCTGTCTTACGATGTGGAGGCTCCGACCCCACGGGCCTTGCCCAGAGTAACCGCAGGCCCCAGCAGAGTCAGAGGGGCCTGAAAGGCCCACCTCCGCACCCACGCGATCAGCGCTGCTGCCTCTGCCGCACCTTCCTTCACCAGCTCAGCCTTCCAAGTGCCTCCCTCAAGTTTTCTCCCTGGTCTGTGCAAAAGGATGAACAAAGCCCTCGCTGAAACCCTGCTGTGTGCAGATGGAGCCCGGTTATGGCCGAGCTCCACCGCCCCGGCGTCTGCCCCCTGACCGCCCAGGGGCCCTGCAGGGGGAGAAGGATCTCCCACAGTCATCCGGCAGCAAATGCCTATGGAATGCAGTCATTGGCCCCACACAGCTACAACATCCTGTTAACACAACCAACCCGCTTGCTGACTGCTTTGCAAAGGGCCCTGGAGCGCGTGAGTGGGGACGACCCTTGGCCCCGGGAGCCGGTCTCCCAGCAGCCTGCGCAGAGCAACCAGTGCCCACACTTCTGTCCCCGTCAGTTCACACAAGGTGGTCTTTAAAAACAAGGACAGGACATCCTCACTCTGCCCTTGACCACGGTTGAGAAATTAACCGCCCTGGTGCTGCCCGGTGACACTGCGGGTGCAAACGCTCACAGGCTACATGGACTAGAGCGCAGAGCCCCACCCCCACCTGCCCTGAACCGGCTACCACCTGCGCCTTAGCAGGAAACCTTGGTCCTCAAGCGGCAGCAACGTTCTTACCAGGTTATCGAGCATCCGCATCAGGGCTTCAAACTCCTGTTCACCGACCAGCCACTTGGGAGGTGCCCCGGTGCCCTCCCCTGCTGGGGACTCTGGGGAGCGGGACCTGGCTTTGTACTTCCCAGGATCCAGGAGGACGAGGTTGTCTGGCCCTCCAGCACTGGCCAGAGTTCGAACCTTCACAAAACAAGCAAATGTTACCATGTGACCACCAGGCAATATGGGAATGACTAAACGAAATCACGTGGCCCAAAGGCAGCTGGTTCGATTCCCAGCCAGGTCTCCAGCCAGGTCCGTAGCTGGAGGCAGGTGAAAGGCAGCCATACATGGATGTCTCCCTCCCTCTCTGCCTCTCTCCCTTCCCCTCTCTCTGAAAATAATAAATGAAATCTTTAAAAAAAAAGAAATCACGTGGACAGAAAAGCGGGTTTCAAAGAAAACCCCATCACTGAGTTTGCGAATGAGAAACGCAGGATGAACACCGATGGGCTAATCACTTAAACTACTTTCAGAAGTTTTTCTTGAGCCTGACAAAAATATCGGGCATGCCCACCTGATGCAGAAATGGAAAATAAAGCCCCTCTCAAAAGCAGAGGAGGCAGAACGGGGAGCTCACTGCCGCACATATACAAGCTGGGGTCGCAGTGGGGAGAACAAACTTGGTGGCAAGGCTCTCCGCACCAGTTTTCAAAAGCAGGGCCGGGGGTCATGTGAAACGCAGGAATCCCAGCTGGCACACACTAGCACCCCAAAAACGGTAGTGATTTACGTCTTTGAAGACTGAAAGATGATTATTTGCCAACCCAAATCAGTGAAATGGCAATGGCCCCGGTCAGTTTCCAAACCCCTGAGTTGGGCCGTGGCGGAGCCGCTCAGGCTCGCCCTGCAGAGCCGGCCAGGACGGCTGCACCCACCTGGATCTCGCACGCTGCCACGAGGCTGTGGATGTAGAAGAAGGCCTCCTCGACGCTCTCCCCCACGGACACCAGCCCGTGGTTCCGGAGAATGAGCACCTGCCCAGGAAAACAGGGGGCTGATGCAGCTGGCACTTCCCCCCACTGCCGAAATCCCACATCAGACGCCTACTCACCTTGCTTTTGGGTCCCAAATTTTTCTGAATTAGAATCTTTTCCTCTTCATCCACCAAAATCCCATGATAATCATGATAACCCACTTCTCCGAGGGAAAGTGCCTCTGGGGAGATGGGCAGGAGACCGCACTTCATCGCAGAGACCTAGGGAGCAAGTGGTCAGACTGAGTGAAGACAGGACCAGGTTGGTGTTTTCCTCAGCGGTAAGAAAAGGAACAGAGTCGATTTTGTTCTCTTCTCAGAAACAAATAAACCCGTGAGCTTAGGAGAACACCACTTCTGAGGCCTACTACCCATGCCCAGTGCGGAACGCAAGCTACCATGAAGCAGGGAGAGCCCAGGAGGGACCCCCATAGCCTCTGCTCTCTCCCACGCTGACCGCAAGTGCTCCTTAGGCTCCACCTGAGGAGCCCGAAGCCCCCACGGCCCTGCAGAGAGAGGGTCTGCAGTGCTCTAAGGGGTGTGTGTGATGTTCATCTTAGGTTGTAGGTGGGACCAAAACAGCTGAACATCAAATAAAAACATGTGAAAGTTGAGGATGATCATGCTGAACAATTTGTCTACATCTATTTAAGTGAAAAAAACCCTAACTATTCATACAGCCTTAAGCTCCCTTGAACCCCCAACTGTCTTTACAACACGCTAACTGTGAAGGTCCTCCAGCAAGAAAACAGGCTCCCGAGGGTCAAGTAACATCTCAGGCCTAACACTTCCAGACAGGACACTTAAATCTAAAAACACTACCACAAAACAGGCAATATTATAATAGATTCCTTTCATACCATCAGCTTCAAGAGACTTCATTACATGTAAGAAGAAATTTCCTTACAAAGTAAAGTTTTGGTCATTTTTCAAACAAATTGCATAGTAACTGTTTATAAACATATTCTCTAAGGTACATTTACAGTCCCTTAACATGCATGGACTTTAGGAAAAATTACATCCTTCAGAGAATGATGTATTAAACTGATGCTAGCACCAAGAACTGCATCTTCCAAGTAAAATAAACAAACCAGATCAATCACTTATCCAAACAAATCAACACATGTGACATTAATATATCAAGACAAAGCCCTAGTCAGTGTGGCACAGTGGATAAGGCACCGGCCTGCGAACCCAAAGGTCGCTGGTTCGATTCCCAGCCAGGGCACATAACCAGGTTGCAAGCCAGGTCTCCAGCCTGGTCTGTAGCTGGAGACAGATGAAAGGCAACCACATATTGATGTTTCTCTCCCTCTGCCTCTCTCCCTACCCCTCCCTCTAAAAATAAATAAAGTCTTTAATAAAACAAACAAAAAACATCAGGAATGAGTAAAATTCAGCATTATAAGGCCATAAATAAGGTCACTAAAGTATAAAACCGGTGATAAAAAGCCATTTCTAGCCCTGGCTGGTGGCTCAGTGGATAAGATGCTGGCCTACAAACCCAAAGGTTGTTGGTTCGATTCCCAGCCAGGCCACAAGCCAGGTCTCTGGCCAGCTGGAGGCAGGTGAAAGGCAACCATACATGGATGTCTCTTTCCCTCTGTGCCTCCCTCCCTACCCATCTCTCTAGAACTAATAAATAAAATATTTTTTAAGCCAATTCTAGATAGTTCTAGAGTGTTTTGCTTTTTCATGTGACTGCACCAGCCACCGGAACACACACACCACGGGGACAGGCGTGGGCTCTGTCAGGGCCACCCGCACGCACCAGCATGTAGCCCACACAATGGCTCCCTCCACCCCCGCTGCCCTCTCCTGACTCACCCGGCAGGACCCAGCCTGCCCCCTGCCCCCCTGCACAGGGCCCCTCCTGCACAGCCCGCTAGCACACTCCAGTCCCCTGAGGCCCACTCCCACTTCCCTGCGCCCACAGCCCTACCCAGCACCTCTCCTGCCCCATCTCCAACCAGGGCTCTCTAGTTCACCGCCACTGCCCCACCTCTGCTCTCCCCAGCTGGGTCACACGCGCTGCACCTGACCTCCATGGCCAGCACACCAGTCTCTCCCAATCTACAACTCTAACGGGTACTGTCACAGTCACGTTTTTGGTGTGCAGGCCCCTTAAAAGAAGAGTCATTTAAGTGCAACTTGGTGAGTGAAAAAGTTTCTGAATCCCACAAAGCTGGGTTTCCAGGCTGAGCCCAAGAGGCACCCCGGGGCAACGCGCAGAGCAGAGCCCGCCAGCGAGCAGCCTGCACGCGGGACGCGACACTCACCGCAGCCCCGGCCGGCGTGTGGATGTGGACCACACACCTCACGTCCGGCCTCGCGGCGTAAATTGCGGAGTGCAACGTGAAGCCAGCTTGATTCACCCCTAGGTTAGTGCTTCCACGGTCTACGATATCTCCTTGAAGATTGATCTTCACCTGAAAATAAGAAAACAAACACTGCCCTGGCTGGGGTGGCTCAGTGGACGGAGTGCTGGCCTGGGAGCCCAAGGGTCGCTGGCTGGATTTCCGGTCGGGGCCCAGGCCGGGTCCCCAGCTGGGGCCGTGCAACAGATTTCAGACTAACTTTCTCTCTCCCTCTCTTTCTCCCTCCCTTCCCCTCTCTAAAGATTGACCAATTAAAAAAAGAACACATTTTCAGTGTCAAGGGGTTTCAAACTATCCTAGCTAAAAATTACTTAAACCAAAGTTTAAAGTGTTCATAATTAATTTCAAAGATTGTTCTTTGAGTTTATCACACAAGACACAGTTTCTCCGTGTCCTTGAGTTTTGGACATCTAACAGGATCCAAAGTGGTTTAATTGAGTAGCACGAGCAACTCACTTACGCTGCGCGGAAGGGAAAGGCATTCTTACCAAACTGGACGCAGTCACTTCGCTGAAGAGAAGCCCGAAAGGCACAATGAGGAAGTGCTCCTGCTCACTGCTCACTCTGGTCTGTGGGGACAGGACAGACGGAATGTAAAAACCCAACTGAAATTATCTGTACCATCTCTCTGGCCGCAAACTCATGGGTGTGATGAACATCTACACAATACGCAGCATCCACTGAAGCCATGTATCAGGTACATACGTACATCTTGGTCACCTTCGTGATAATCAACTTTATAAAGACCAAGCTGGTGTGACCAAACCAGTGGCATGTCTCAGGAGGTCACTCCTCAGGTATATAATAATGAAAACCAAAACTTACATGTTACAAGTCCGACCAGCTTTGTTTTGAGTACTCAACGCCCGCAGGACAATGAACGATCACAGCCACACAACACACAGGACAACGCCGCCTCCTTGTGGCCTGTGGCTTCCCGTCTCTACCACCCTGGCGGGCCTGCCTGCGCTCCTCAGTCCCACCCGTACGATTTGGCGCAGCTTGGGTCACACATACAAATGCCCCTAACAGCAGGAAAGAGTGAGACTCCTGCCGTCAAAGGATTCCATCTGGGTTTAGAAGGATATTGGGATAGGCTTCCCAAAGTTACCCGATTGGCACACTTACTTTGGGGCTAAGAATCCCGACTAGGGTCAGGTAAGAGGAGTTTCCCCTGAGGGCATTCAGTGCAACTTTCTAAGCAGCCTAGGGAGTCTCCCGTGGTGGAGCAGACACACACACATGGTCTGCCTAGGCAGCGACAGTGACGCGACGCACACCGCATCTGACACCACAGGTGTAGTGGTGCCCACACTGGGCGCACGCCTATCTCCCACAGGTCCTGGCATGCAGCGCACAGCACACGCTCCATCCACCACCTGGTCCTCGGACAGCTGAGACTAGCCATGGCCTCCGTGTCTTCACACGGAGCCCCTGGCACAGGCTACCTGGGCCCGCAGCCACAGAAGGCCTGAGGTAAAATGCTAGCTCTAGCCCTGGCTGGTGGCACAGTGGATAAGGTGCCAGCGTGCGAACCCAAAGGTTGCAGGTCCGATTCCCAGCCAGGGCACATAACCAGGTTGCAAACCAGGTCTCCAGCCAGGTCTGTGGCTGGAGGTAGGTGAAAAGCAACCACACAACAATGTCTCTCTCCCTTTCTGCCTCTCTCCCTTCCCCTCCTTCTAAAAATAATGAAATAAAATCTTTAAAAAAAAAAAAAGAAAAGAAAAAAAGAAATACTAGCTCTGCCCAGATCAGGCTCTGCTGCTTTAGGTGCCCTGGGCTCCTGACGCGCAGCGGGGATGACGGGCTGGCGCTCATGAAAAGGGCTCACTGCCACCACCACGGATGGTGCAGAAGCAACAAGAGTGAACCATCACCACCCAGGACCCTGCACGCTAGGACCCTGCTGCCCAGCTCGCAGCTCCCTTCCAGCTTCTCAGAAATGCATACATGGTCCCGACGGTCCCCCAGCACCTTCCTGTTAATGCTGGGTTCCTGGCTTTTCATGTCTAGTCAGCTCTTTTATTTCAAAACACGGATGGATATCTTAAATTATCCAAAAGAAAGCTACACAAGTGCCCCAATTCCCAAGCTGGGTAAAAGCAAAACATAAAACAAGGTATTAGTTATTCTGTGTATTAGTGGAAATGAAAACCAAGGTTGAAAATAAGAAAAATTTAACTGTCAAGATATTTTTGCCTATTGTCAGTTTTTATTCTTAAACATACATACAGAGTATTATTTAAGTATAAGAAATCATACACCCATGGACCCATCAGCCAACTTCAGAAACAGAAGGTCCAGTGTCTCTGAAGTTTCACTTGTCTTCCCCACAGCCCAGAATTAACCACAATCCTGAACTGTGTTAAGCATTTTCTTTCTTTTTCTTTTTCTTTTTTTTAAAGATTTTATTTCATTATTTTTTAGAAAGAGAGGAAGGGAGAGAGGCAGAGAGGGAGAGAGACATCCATGTATGGTTGTGTTTCACCTGCCTCCAGCCACAGACCTGACTGGAGACCCGGCTTGCAACCTGGTTATGTGCCCTGGCTGGGGAATCGAACCTGCGACCTTTGGGTTCACAGGCCGGCGCCTTAACCACTGTGCTACCAGCCAGGGCTATCTTTCTTTTCTTTACTTTTACCTTTTATCTATTCACCCCCAAGCAATAGAGTTTAATTTCAATGTTTACAAACTCCATATAATTGGAATCATACTGTACGTATTTTGCAGTGACTTTTTCAATGTTTTATTATACTTAAGTATGGATGGTACACAGTATTAGTTATGTTAGCTCCCAGTGTACAACACAGGGATGAGACTCATGCCTTGCAACGTGACCACCTGACTTCTCCAGGGATCACCTGTCGCCATGCGAACTCATTGCAGCATTACTGACTATCCCCTGCCCTGTCCCATCCATCTTCCCACCCCTTCCCCTCAGGAAACCACCCCTTCGATCTGTTTCCATGAGCCTGTTTTTGTTTGGTTTGGTTTGCTCATTTATTTTGGTTGTCTTTTTTTTTTAGATTTCACATGTAACTGAAACCGGGCAGTGCTTGTCTTTCTCTGGCTTATTTCGATGAGCATCACACCCTGTACAGCCACCGGTGTCCTCCCGAATGGCAAGCCTGCACTGCATCCCGTATGGCTGTCACACCCCACTGTGCAGAGCACCACTTCTAGTCGACTGAGGGACACTGAAGAGGCGTCCACTGTGTTGGTTATTGTAAATGACACTACAATGAACACAGGTGCATGTGTCTTTTCAAGTTAATGTCTTTGTTTTCTTTGGACAAATACCCAGAAGTGGAATTGTTGGGTCATGTGGTAGTTTTATTCTTAGTTTCCTGCGGAACTTCAATACTGTTTTCCATACTGGCTGCTCCAGTCCACATTCCCACCAAGAGTGCAGGAGGGTCCCCCTTTCTTGACATCCTCGCCACCGCCTGTTGTTTGTTTATTGATGGTGGCCATCCTGACAGGGGTGAGATGGTATCTCACTGTGGTTTATTTGCATTCTCTGATGATTAGTGACGTTGAGTACTTTTTCGTACATCTGGTGGCCATGCCATCTGTGTGTTCTCTTAAAAAAAATGTCTTTCCATGCCCTCTGCACATCTTTTGGTCAGAATGTTGGTTGCTGAGCTGGAACCCTGATATGTGAGGTTCCTCCAAGTCATGACACTCATGGCTATCATATGCTCATTTTCATGGGCCCATTAGTGGACGAGTGGGTCAAAAAACTGGGGTGCACCTACAAAATGCAATATGATGCAATAGAAAGAAAGAAGGAACTCCTATCTTTTGTGACAACATAGATGGAACTGGAGATTACTATGCTAAGTGAAATAAGCCAGTCAGCGAAAGGCAAATGCCAGTATGATCTCACCTGTGAGAGGAACCTAATGGACAAAACAGAACCACAGGCATGGAAACATGGAACAGACCGACAGTGACCAGAGGGGAGGGGAGAGGAGATAACAGTGGAAAGAAGGGGAAGGGACTAGACAAAGAACATGTATGAATGACCCATGGATGTGAACAGTGTGGGAAATGACTGCAGGGGTGGGGTGTGAGATGGGCAGAGGAAGGCACAGGGGAAAAATCTGAGACAACTGTAATGGAATAAGAATTAAAAAATAGTTAAAAAAAACAAGAGCCCTGATTGGTGTGGCTCAGTGGATTGAGCACCAGCCTGCAAACCAAAGGGTCACATGTTCAATTCCCAGTCAGGGCACAGGCCTGGGTTGTGGGCCAGGTCCCCAGTTGTGGGCACATGAGAGGCAACTCCACACTGATGCTTCTCTCCCTCTCTTTCTCCTTCCCTTCTCCTTTCTCTGCAATAATAATAGTAAATGAACATTAAAATCTTATCAACCAATGTTACCCCAGTGTAAACAAAGAGGCAATGCTAGAAACATTCTCGTTCCTGTCTGCTTGTGTACAGGCTGCAGGTGCTCGTTCTCCAGAGAACCTAGTAGGAGGCAGCACCAGAGCCCGTGGCAAAGGGCCAGATCGAATGTGCACTCCTCCCAGCAAGATGGGACAGCTCTGTGCCTCTGCCATCATCTTTTTCAAAAATTAAAATCCGATGTCTATGAAACACTATTCCATTGTGGTTTTACCTTATAAATCCTGGTTACTAATGAGTTAAGTAACTATTCATATTTTTATGAGCCACTCTTATTACTCCTTCTGTGAAATTCCTTTCTTGTCTTTTGTTCCATATTATACTGGGCTTTTTCTTTCTTTTTTTAAAAAAGATTTTATTTATTATTTTCAGAGAGAAGGGTAGGGAGGGAGACAGAGAGGGAGAGACATCAATGCATGGTTGCCTTTCACCTGCCTCCAGCTACGGACCTGGCCGAGACCTGGCTTGCAACCTGGTTATGTGCCCTGGCTGGGAATCGAACCAGTGACCTTTGGGTTCGAAGGCCTATCCACTGAGCCACCAGCCAGGACTGGGCTTTTTCTCATTGACAGTTCATTACCTGTACTAGATATTTTATTCTGGCTATCTGCGAAGTAAAATTGTCCAAGTCTGTAGCTTTTATTTTTACTTTCTCTGTGGTGCCTTTTAATGAGAAGTTTGTTCATTTTAATGTAATCAAACTTACCCATCTATTATCATAGGTATCTTATCTTTCCTTAAGCCAGGGGTTTAAAAAGACCAATGACTTTTCACCCATTTTGATCCTAAAGCTCTTCAAGTATTATCTTTTATATGTAATCCTGAATTCACTGGCACTGCTTTGTGAGGATACACAGTATACATACTCACAGTGAACAAAGGAGTGCATACATCTTTGTTCAATTCTGAGTTTTCAGTCCAATTGTGCCAGCACCAACTACCGGCTTGGCCACCCTTCCCCCAGTGACCTGCAATGCCAACCCTTGCAGATCCAGCTGTGGGCTCCATTCTGTCCCAATGGTCTACCTGTGTCTTGTTTAGCCCAAAGCAGACTATTTTAGCTACCATCACTTATGATAAGGAAAAGAAATCTCCTTACAGAGTTCTAAAGGCATGCCATAACCATTCTTGGTCCTTTTTCTTCCATCTAAATTTTCTAAGTTTACTATCAGGTTCCACATTAAAAAAATACCAAGCCCTGGCTGGTGGCACAGTGGATAAGGCACCAGCCTGCAAACCCAAAGGTCGCTGATTTGATTCACCAGCCAGGGCACGTAACCAGGTTGCAAGCCAGGTCTCCAGCCAGGTCTGTAGCTGGAGGCAGGTGAAATGCAACCATACGTGAATGTCTCTCTCCCTCTCTGCCTCTTTCCCTTCCCCTCTCTCTAAAAATAATAAATAAAATCTTTTTTAAAAATCAGTTTAAAAAAATAAAATTCAGTACATTTCAAAAAATAAAAATTTTTAAATGTTAAAATACCATACATCCATTTATTGTCACTTTTTTCTTTGTGTTTATGTACATAATTCATAGTTATAATCTAATCATTTTATATTTTGTTGTATAATAATAATTTTTCACATGGCCTTTATAGTGTATTAAACATTTCTTGAAATTGATGCTGAATAACTGAGCCATCATTCCCCATGTACTGCTGGGAAATAGTGAAAAATGTGTCATCATTATAGATAAGGCTATACAAACAATATATTTGCATTTCATGTTTTCTTCTCTCGATTATTTCCCTAACATCACTTCTAAGAGTGAGCTTAAGAGATCTATGTATCTGTGTGGAAAAAGCTTAACATTAAAACTTTCTGAGTCTGAAGCAAAAAGAAAGTGCACACTGCAGATGTGACATGAAAAACAAGACGGACGTTTCAGTTTCCTAGCCCCAAAAGGTAGGGGGAAAAAAAAAACAACCACAAGCCATTTCAGCAATTCAAACTTATTTAAATAGCACTCCTATCAAGACCAATGGTAAAAAGTGTTTTCAAACTTCCAAAGATTTTGAGACGTTACTGAAGTAAAGGGGCACCTTTCCTACCACAGCTGTGACATTTTCATTGAACTCATTTTCGGGCAACTACTTCACCGTCAGTCTCCACACAGGGCAGCTGCCGACTGTGAAGAGCCCCAGATGCCAGCCACTTTCATGCAGGCGCAAGGGGGCGAGGTGGCTAACAGGGCCTGCTGATCACACATCAAAAGGAACCATCAAGTTCCTGGGCAACAATTTTTAAGAGACACTTGTCATTCCGCCCTGGCTGTTGCGGCTCAGTGAACAGAGTGCCAACCAGAGAACCAAAAGGTCGCTTTTCAATTCCCAGTCAGGGCAAGGGCCTGGGGAGAGGCAACCCATCGATGTATGCCTGTCCTATCAGTGCTTCTCTTTCTTTTCTCACCCTCTCTCTAAAAATATAGTTATTAAAATTTTGAATACTTGACTTTTTTATTCTTTGATTCCAGAGAGAGAGAAAGGGAGACAGGGCGCAACACTGACAACACTGACGGGAGACCGATCAGTTGCCTCCCGTACGTGCCCCGGCCCTTCGATCCTGCTCCGACGCGCCGCGCAGGCCACGGCTGGTAATTCCACCCAGTCATCACCTGAGTGTACATGCGCCTACTCTGTGCCCAGCACCGTCCCTGCTCCTGGGGACACACTGCAGAGGTCACCACAGGGACTCCCCTTTGTGTAGCTGATCTAGGCCAGGGTTGGACATGGATGCAGACATAAATGCACAGTGTGGCTAAGGTCACTGCCACGGGAAATGAAGCAGGTGTGCTGGGGCCGGGTGACATTCTACAAGCATGACAGTGTCACACAGCAGAGTCAGTTTGAAAAGTTCACGTTTGTGGCAACATAGAGAAAAGTTGGAGAGGAGGGTGACTGGGTATCTCTGGCGGAGACCCATGTCTGTCCCAGAAGCACAGTGCCCTGGTCCCAAAGGTGGGTCCCAGACCCCCACCTCCAAGGCTTAACATTCCTGAGAGTCCAGAATGGAACTGAACTAATAAGCACCACGGTTGAGCCCATGGTGAACAACACCTCCATGTGTATGCTGAGCACAGACAAAAGGGTAAGATGACCTAAACGGCTGCTGGCCCTGACTGCCTCAGAGGATGGGAGAGTGCTGGCAGGGTTATGACCTCTTCTTTAGTCTGTGGAAAGGATACTTGTTACTATAAGCAGGCATAATTTTAACAGTTAAAAATAAAATTAAATAAAAAAACAAAGATTGGAACAAGTTTAAAAGTCAAAGAATGCAATTCCAAGAGACTATCCCCACAAAAGGGCAAAGACCAAACATTAAAAAAGAAGAGAGACATTGGATGACACATTCGGAATCAAAGCAAGCAGGGAAACCGAGGCTGACTGTAGGCAGGACACGGTAACAGGTTAGGTGGCCAGGAGGACAGCATGGGTTCAAGTGTCAGTAAGGAGTCCCATCTCCCTGTAACACCAGCTGGTCAGTGGCTGGGAGAAGTGGGTCTGGAACCTCCGACAGAGGAGAAGCGGCAGGGCTGGAGCCTGAGAGACACCCCACGGCTACCAGGAAGCACGGGCCCTGCAGGGCAGCTGCAAGTCTCAAAAGGCACCACCGGCCCTGCAGGCGGCCCTGGCGGCTCAGGTGCCAGGAGAAGGTGGCGCTGGCAAAAGCGTTCCTGAAATGGAGGCCACGATGCCCAGCTGGACAGCACAGGGGTGCCTCTGGGCTGAGGGACTGGGGTGCTGAAGGAAGATCCTGCTGTGTTCACAGACGTAACCCCAGCAACAGGACAGTGCTGGGTACAGAACAGGAAATATTTAGAGCTGACGCCCAGCAAAGATTTACTGCAATAATGAATTGAAAAATGGCTAAAACTAGTAGCTGAAGAAGTAAAATAAGAATAGAAGGAAAGTAAATGGCTTCATTCATAGGTGTTTAGGCATAAAAAGATTTCAAGAACTGCCTCTATTTGGGTAAACATGCATGTATCAAGTTCGCTTACAAGGAGGAAGCTATAAAGAACTACTATTCTCCTAACTGTGAGCTCAAACAGGCTAGCTCTCAGGTCACACTCTGCAACCAGGAACCAGAAGGAACCTGTCCTGAGGTTTCCTTCAGCTCAGCGGCTTCCCACTTCTTGTAAACGGAAGAGAGGAAGCAGACCCACACTCCCCGCCTTCTCCCAGCGCCCACGCACCCTGTACTCACTGTTATGTGGTTGTAGATGAGCTGAGACCACCCAAAGAGATCTGCCAGCCTGTAAAGTGCTGCCAATTTACAGCGTAGTAACTTCTCCCCTTTGTCATAGGCAATCGAATCAGATCCTCGAAGGTCATTCACAGGAGTCACCATGCCAAGACCTGAAATAAAGAAAAACAAAACTCACACATTTAACATTTGTTACCAAATGTCAATCAAATAATAACAGTTGAGATATTACTCTTCCATACAACACTCATGAAGGGAGTCTCAAAACCTCAGATTATTCCGTAAAGACCATATTCCCCAACAATACAATTAAGTTGAAACTCATAACAAATAAGCAGCAAAATATGTGAGATGCACCAGAGCAAAACTTAGAAGGAAATTTATAGTATTAAACATTTATTAGAAAAAAGGTTTGTTTGTTTTTAAATCTGGTTTCTCTCTTAAGAAACTAGAAAGAGCAAAGTAAACCCAAAATTTAAAAAAAAAAAAAAAATGGTCAAAGATAAAAGATACCAAACAAAAATAACAGAGAAAACATTCAAATCTTGAGAATAAAAATGAAATAAAATAATAGCCCTGGCTGGTGATACAGTGGACTGACGCTGGCCTGCGAACCCAAAGGTCTCTGGTTCGATTCCCAGCCAGGGCACATAACCAGGTTGCAAGCCAGGTCTCCAGCCAGGTCCGTAGCTGGAGGCAAGTGAAAGGCAACCATGCATTGATGTCTTTCCCTCTCTGCCTCTCTCCCTTCCCTTCTTTCTAGAAATAATAAAATAAAAATCTTTAAAAAAAAAAAAAAAAAAAAAAAAAAA
>PVIW01009636.1:0-50488 GCA_004026585.1 Noctilio leporinus | reverse complement strand
TCTTGGGTATTTAGGTGGATTGAGGTATAGGGGGGATTAAGAATATGTGAGAAGTAACTTTTGCAAAGGATATGTTGGGGCTTAATAGTTCATATTGCTCTCGGTATAATTCAGGTGCTTGAGATTGGCAGCAATCCCTTTCCTGATGCTGCCTCTTTTTCTTGGTCAGGACTTTACAGTCTATAGTCTATATTCTAGCAGGTCTTGGCGCGTGGCAGGGCCTCTGATTGTCGCAGTAGGGCTGATTCTGAGTGTCCGCCCCCAGGTAGGCTGGGCCTTCAGCAGCCTGGCTGGGTGTTAGGGCTACCGGTGTTCTGGAGCCCGCAGGGAGCCCCCTCCTACTCCTGGCGGAGGTTCCTGCCCAGGACTCGCTCCCAGCACTTCTGCAGGGCAGCCCGCAATTTTGCTGGTCCCTGTGACGACTGGTCCCACCCCTGCAGTTCCGGGAGGAGGCCGGGCCTGTCAGTCAACACTGTCCGGGTTCTGCCTACACTGTCCCGCCCTTCTGGGGCGAGCACCACGCCTCCAAGCCAATCAGCTCTCTGCGGAGTCCTTTACTAGGCCTCTGTGATGAGGTCCTCCCAGGCGTGGGTGGTGTGGCCTTTGTCTCCGGCAATGGCGGGTCAGTTATCCCCGCCACTAGTTCCGGCTCACTGGCTTGCCGCTTGGAGTTTCCTGGGGAGCCTGGGGGCCTGTGTGGTTGTGCAGGGCTGGGCCTCCCCCCTCTCAGGGGCTTCTAGCTGCTGTTTCCCGGGTGGCCCAGCAGCTCCGTTTTTCGGCCCTCTCGCCGCCCCGCTGGTGCACTTCCTGCTCCCCCGCTCCGGCTTCCCGCAGGACTCTTCTCCTCTGCCTCTAGCCTCGCGTGCGCAGAGCCTCCTCTCCCCATTGCCGGAGTGAGTTTCTCACAGTCCCTCCCCTGCAAGAGTTCAATTCCGGGTTCCCTATGGTGTTCGCCCTCGCTGCCTGCACTTCTCTGTTGAGACTTCCAGTCACCAGCGAGCCCAGAACTGGCCCCAGTCAAACGCACCCCTCTGGGCAGAGCCGCCCCTGCCCAGAGCCGACCTCGGCCCGCCGGCCGATTGGTAGGGAACGCCTCACCTACTGTCCTGCTGGCCTCCTCTGCCTCTGGGCTCTGTTCCCCTGTGTCCAGATGCTGCCCGTTCCAGTCCCTAGGGTCCTGAAGACGTCTCACGCTCCTTATCCTGTCCTCTAGCTGCTTTGGTACTTGAGAACACCATCAGCACTGCTCTCTACTCTGTCGCCATCTTGGAGATCTCTGCATGACTTCTTTTACACAGTAACAGCAGGTCTAATCAGACCATTTCAGAAGTCTGCCAAAATATTTTTAAAATCTCTAGAAGAGTTAAACTATGCATTTATTTCCACTGCTGGTCTTTTTTTGTTTGTCTGTTTAAAAGTAAAGTAAAAACATTTTTCCATTTTCTTAGTTAACCTAAGAGATAACAATTTGTTCAAAATAAAAAGAGCACTAATGTATTAGATTATTTATGTTTCTGTTGGATTTTATTTGCTAATATATTTTTAAACATTTTTTTAAAATATATTATTTATTATATTTAGAGAGAGGGGAAGGGAGAGAGGCAAAGAGAAAGAGAGGCATCAATGTATGGTTGCCTTTCACCTTCTTCCAGCCATGGACCTTGCTGGAGACCTAGATTGCAACCTGGTCATGTGCCCTGGCTGGGCATCAAACCAGTAACTTTTGGGTTTGCAGGCTGGCACCTTATCCACTGTGCCACCATCCAGGGCTTATTTGCTAATATTTTATTAAAGATTTCTGCATTTTGTTAATGACAGATATTTCTTTCTAGTTTTTTTGTAATGTCTTTGGTTTTGATATTTAGGGTAATGGTGGCCTTATAGAATGAGTTAGGAAGTATTCTCTCTACTTCTATCTACTGGAAGAGATTATAGACAATTGGCATAATTTCTCACTTAAGTATTTGATAGAGTTCAATAATGAACCCATTTGGGCCTGCTGCTTTCTGCTTTGGAAAGTTATTAATTATTTATTTAATTTCTTTAATTCATATAGGTCTGTTCATATTGTATATTTTTCTCTAAATAATTTAAGTTGTCTTTTAATGAATTTTCATTTAAGTTATCAAATCTGTGGACATCAGTTATTTATAATCTTCCTTTTTTTTCTTATTTCTAGATTTAATTTTATTGTTGTATTACATCCATCCCCTTTTTTCTCCCATCTGATCCCTTGCCAACCCACCCACTCCCCTCCAAAGTCAATCCCAGTTGTCAATGTCTATGGTTCTTCCATGCTACTCCCTTGAATAAACTGATCTCCTTCTTTGCCTACTTCTTCACCCTCCCGCTTCACCCTTCCCTGTGCCCACAAAAGGTCTATTCATTGGATTCATGTGTCTGGTTCCATTTTTGTTGTTTATTTGTTTTGTTCATTAGTGTCCTGAAATGGGTGAGATCATATGGTATTAGTTTTTCACTGACTGGCTTATTTCACTAAGCATAATACTCTCCAGTTCCATCCATGTTGTTACAAAGGGTAGGAGTTCCTTCTTTCTTTCTGCCGTGTAGTATTCCATTGTGTAAATGTACCAAAGATTTTTGATCCAATCATCCACTGATGGGCACTTAGGCTGTTTCCAGCACTTGGCTACTGTAAATAGAACTGCTATGAACATAGGGGTACATAGGTTCTTCTGAATTGGTGTTTCAGAGTTCTTTGGGTATAGTCCTAGTAGTGGAATTGCTGAATCAAAAGACAGTTCCATTTTTAGTTTTTTAAGGAAACCCCATACTGTTTTCCACAGTGGCTGCACCAGCCTGCATTCCCACCAACAGTGAACCAGGGTTCCCTTTTCCATACATCCTCACCAACACTTGCTGTTTACTGATTTGTTGATGATTGCCATTCTGACAGGTGTGAGGTGGTATCTTATTGTGGTTTTAATTTGCGTCTCTCTGATGGCTAGTGATGTTGAGTGTTCTTTCATATGCCTTTGGGCCCTTTGTATGTCTCCCTCAGTGAGTTGTCTATTCAGGTCCTTTGCCCAATTTTTATTGGGCTGTCTGTCTCCCTGGTGTTGAGTCTCATAAGTTCTTTACATATTTTGGATATCAAACCCTTGTCTGAGGTATCATTAGCTAATATGTTTTTCCATACAGTTGGTTCCCCTTTAATTTTGCTGGTCTTTTCTTTAACTTAACATGATTTCTCAATATTGACTTTATATCCAGCTATATTGCTAAATTTGCTTATTAAGTCAAGTAAGTTTTTGGTGGAGTCTATCGGGGTTTGTACATACACTATCATATCATCTGCAAATAAAGATAGTTTGACTTCCTCCTTCCCCATTTGGATACCTTTGCTTCCTTTTTCTTCTCTGATGGCTTCCAAAATGATGTGGAACAGAACCGGAGAACATGGATAGCCTTGTCTTATTCCTTATCTTAGAGGGAAAGCTTTTAGTTTTTGCCCATTGAGTGTGATTTTGATTTCAGGTTTCTCATATATGGCCTTTAT
Source organism: Noctilio leporinus (assembly GCA_004026585.1). Taxonomy (NCBI): domain Eukaryota; kingdom Metazoa; phylum Chordata; class Mammalia; order Chiroptera; family Noctilionidae; genus Noctilio; species Noctilio leporinus. The sequence goes on along the minus strand of PVIW01009636.1, from coordinate 46,968 downwards.
GATGTTGAGGTATGCTCCCTCTCTTCCCATTTTGCTGAGTGTTTTTATCATAAATGGTGGCTGTATTTTATCAAATGCTTTTTCAGTATCTATTGATAGGATCATATGGGTTTTTTCTTTCATTTTGTTGATGTGGTGTATTACATTAATTGATACCATCCTTGCATCCCTGAGATGAAACCCACTTGATCACAGTGTATAATCTTTTTAATGTATTGCTGGATCCAGATGGCCAATATTTTGTTGAGAATCTTAGCATCCATATTCATCAAAGTTATTAGCCTACGTTTTCTTTCTTAGTTGTGTCTTGAACTGGTTTTGGGATTAGAATAATATTGGCCTCATAGAAAGAATTTGGGAGTCTTCTCTCTTCTTGGATTTTTGGGGATAGGTTGTGAAGGATAGGAGTTAGTTCTTTAAATATTTGGTAAAATTCACCTGTGTATCCATCTGGTCCGGGACTCTTCTGCTTTGGGAGATTTTGGATTACTTGTTCAATTTTCACTAGTTGTTATTGTCTATTGAGTCTATTGAGTGCAGTCTTATTGAGTATTTCTGCTTCTTCGGGATTCAGTTTTGGTAGATTATACATTTCCAGAAATGCGTCCATTTCACCCAGGTTGTCATATTTCTTGTTATGTAGTTGTTTGTAGCAACTTCTTACACTCCTTTGAATTTCTGAAGTATCAGTTGTGATTTCTCCTCTGTCATTTCTGATTCTGTTTATTTGGATCCTCTCTTTTTTTCTTGATGACTCTGGATAAAGGCTTGTCAATTTTGTTTATTTTTTCATAGAACCAGCTTTTTTATTTATTGATTCTTTGAATTGTAGGTTTAGTCTCTAAGTTATTTAATTCTGCTCCGATCTTGATGATATCCTTCCTTCTACTTGCTCTGGGCTTTGTTTATTGTTGCTCCTCTAGTTCTTGCAGCTTTATGGTTAGGTTGTTTGTGTAAACTTCTGTCCTTTTTAGGTCAACCTGTATTGCTATGAATTTCTCTCTGAGGACTGCCTTTGCTGTGTCCCATAGGTTTTGGACTGTTGTGTATTCATTGTCATTTGTTTCCAGGAACTTTTTTATTTCACCTTTGAGCTAATTGTTAACCTATTCATTATGTAAAAGTGTATTATTCAGTCTCCATGAGTTAGAGTGTTTTTGGTGTTTTCCCTTAAGGTTGGTTTTTAGTTTCAAGGCATTGTGATATTTGAAGATGCGTGGAATGATTTCAGTTTTTCTGTATTTGTAGAGGCTTGTCTTGTGACCAACTATGTGGCCTATCTTAGCAAATATCCCACGTGCATTTGAAAAGAATGTGTATTTTGCTTCTTTGGGGTAAAAGGTTCTGTATATATGTTGGGTCCATTTCCTCTAGAGTATTGTTTAATGCCACAATATACTTGGTGTATTTTGTTTGGAAGATCTGTTGATTGTTGATAGTGGGTTATTAAAATTCCCCACTATTAGTGTGTTGTTGTCTATATCCTTTTTGATGTTCTTCAACATTTTCCTTATATATTTGGGAGTTCCTATGTTGGGTGCATATATGTTTACCAGAGTTGTGTCTTCTTGATGGATTGTTCCGGTAAGTATTATGAAATGTCCTTCTTTGTCTCTTTTTATGGCCTTTATCACAAAATCTATTTTGTCTGAAATAAGTATTGCTACCACAGCCTTTTTTCATGTCCATTTGCTTGATATATATATTTTCCATCTCTTCACTTTCAACCCATGTCAATCTTTTATTCTGAGGTGGGTCTCTTGAAAATAGTATATATGTGGGCCATGTTTTCTTATTCACTCAGCTACCCTATGTCTTTTGATTGGTGCATTTAATCCATTAACATTTAAGGTTATTATTGATAGATAACTATTTATTGCCATTTTTCCCCTTTGTACTTGTGTTCCTCTCTCTCTGTTTCTTCATCTTTTTAAAGCAGTCTTTTTAGCATTTCTTGCAATGCTGGTTTGGTAAAGATGTATTCATGTAGTCTTCTTTTGTCTGGGAAACTCCTGATTTCTTCTTCAATTTTGCATGAAAGCCTTTCTGGATAGAGTAGTCTTGGTTGCAGGCCTCTGTTTTCCATTACTTGCAATATTTTTTGCTGTTCCCTTCTGGCTAGTATTGTTTCTATTGAATAATCCTTATTGGAGCCCCTTATATGTTACTTGCTGTTTCTCTCTTGATGCTTTTAGGATTCTCTCTTTATCATTGAAGTTTGCTATGTTAATTATGATGTGTCTCGAGGTGGGTCTGTTTGGTTTCATTCTTATTGAGACCCTCTCTGCTTCCTGAACTTGAGTAACATTTTCACTCATGTTAGGGAAATTTTCTATCATTCCTATTTTGAACAAGTGTTCCATTTGTTGTTTTTTCTCCTTCTGGTATCCCTATGATACAGGTATTATTGCATTTCATGTTGTCCTGCAGCTCTCTTAAAACCTTTTCATTCTTGTTCAGCCTTTTTCCATTCTGTTACACTGTCTTGGAATGTTTTTTCTAAGTTTTCCTCCAGCTCGCTGATCCAATCCTTTGCTTCCTCTAGCCTGCTGTTGACTCTTTCTACTCTATTCTTCATTTCCTCCTGGTGTTTACAATAGTTTCTATGTCCTTTTTAATGCTGGTATAGTTCTCAATAAGTTCCTTGTAGCTTCCCTGGAGTTCTTTCTACTTCCCCTGGAGTTCTTCCTAAATCTGTTGGAGTTGTTTGTAGTTTTTGGGGTTTTTTTGTTTTTGTTTTTGTTTTTGTTTTTTTGAACTGGCTGAGCTCATTGAACTTCTCCATCATCATTATTTTGAATTCCATATCTGATAGTTTGCTTGCCTCTGTTTCATTTAGTCATCTTTCTGGGATTCTTCCTTTCCTTTTGGTGATGGACTGGTTTTTTTCTCTCCCCATTTTTAGGTTTCATTATAATCCAATCATACTATAATCAGCTGCTAGACTAAGAAACTGCTTGGCTGGAGGAATTGATTCCGTTGTAATCTTTTTGGTCTGTGATCCACCACCATGCTCAGATGCAGCTTGGGGTGACAGAACGATTCAGTTGTAAATCAATGAATCACCTTCCAAATTCAGGCCCTGCTGGGCTAGACAGAGAGGTTCAATTGTAATCCATTGTATCGGCTGCCAGCTCAGGTGCTGCTTGTTGGGACAGATTGAGATGTAAATCAATGAATTTGTGATCAGCTCAGGCACCACTGGGCTAGGCAGCAAGATCCAATTGTAATCCAAGGAATCTGTGATGGACCACCAGGCTCAGAAGACTCTGGGCTAAACGGCAAGGTTCAATTGTAATCCAATGAATTTGTGATTAGCTGCCAGGCTCAGGTGGTACTGATCTAGACTGAAAGATTCTATTGTAATCCAATGAAGCTGTGATCAGCTGCTAGGTTTAGAGGCCACTGGGCTAGACTGAAAGGTTCAGTTGTAATCTAATGAGTTTATAATCAGCCTCCAGGCCCAGATGCCACTGGACAGGACAAACCAATTAAGTTGCAAACCAGTAAATCCATGATCAGCCACCAGGCTTATATGCCACTGGGCAGGGTTGTATGGCTGACCCAGCTGTAAGTCAGAGAATTTGTAATCAGCCACCAGGCCCATTCTCTGCTAAGCGAGAAGGACTAACTCAGTTGCAAAGCAATGAATCTAGGATCAGCTGCCAGGCTTACAGGCCACTGTGCTGGGCTGACTGACTGACCCAGCTGTAAGTCAAAGATTTTTTTTTTTTAAAGATTTTATTTCATTATTTTTTAGAAAGAGGAGAAGAGAGAGAGGCATCAATGTACGGTTGCGTTTCACCTGCCTCCAGCCACAGACCTGACTGGAGACCTGGTTTGCAACCTGGTTATGTGCCCTGGCTGGGGAATCGAACCTGCGACCTTTGGGTTCGCTGGCCGGTGCCTTAACCACTGTGCTACCAGCCAGGGCTCAAAGAGTTTTTAATCAGCCACCAGGCCCAGGTGCTGCTGGGTGAGAAACTTCTTCAGGTGCCAACTATTGTATCTGTGCTCAGACACAGCAGGGCAGGACAGATTTATTTAGTTGTAAATCAAAGAATTATGATCAGGCACCAGGCTCAGGCACTACTGGGTGGGGCAGATTGCTTCCAGTGGTCAGGGCTATGAGGACCCCTCATAAGGCAGCTGCTTGGTGCAGTGTAGTCCACCTGAGGTGGGGGCTTTGAGTCAGCACCAAGCTCCCCACAGCTGTTTCCCCACTTCTCTCCTCCAAGCCACCACCACACGTGTCTCCAGTTCTCTCTGCCCTCCCTCCACTGGAGCCCAGTGTTGGTGGGTGCCAATGTATTTTCATTGTGGTCACCCTAGTAGTTCTCTGTCTCCAGCGCTCTCTTTAGGCTAGTAAGCTCCTCCACCCTTCTCAGCTAAATTCTGCTCTACTCTCTGCCATGTTGATGTAGTCTGGGAAACCCAGTTGGGGGACCAAAACCCACCTTTCTCAGGTGGACCCCCTGACTCTATTCCTTCAGCTGCTTCCTCCAGTGGGGAACCAGCCAGCCCTCCCACATTTCTGTAATTCCTACCAATCACATTGTGATGAAGCGTCCTCTTCTGTTCTGTTTGTAGTTATAAGACTTTTTTCCAGCTTGTATTCTGTTGGTAATCCCAACTGATTTTTTTCTCCAAAATAGTAATTCCTGATGAAACCTGGGAGGAGATTGGTGTATCTCCACTTACTCCTCTGCCATCTCGCTGGATCTCCCTATAATCTTTCTTTATTATGCTTTTAATGCCAATGGAACCTGTAATGATATCCCCTTTTTCATTTCTGATGTTAGGAATTTTTGTCTTCTCCTTTTTTTTTCTAAGTCTGTCAAGTGGGATATTAATTAAAATTTTTTTTAAATTACAATTGACAGTCTATACATTAATTTCAGGTGTACAGCATGGTTGGTAGATATTTATATAATTTATGAAGTGACCCCCAGATAAATCTGGTACCCACCTTACTGGCACTCTTTCTCCTGTGTGTATCCAATTGATATCCAGTCTATGATTAGGTTTTTCATTTCTTTGATGGTTTATTCTCAACCTTTCATTTGCAATTCTGATGGTGGTGTCTCCAGAGTTCCACTATCTGGCTTCAGGTTTCTCTCATTGCCATTCATTCAGCAGCTGCATATAGGCTGATGACCTACCATTACATTTTTAGCTCATATTTTATCCTTTGAGCTTTAATTATTGTATCCAACTGAGTGTAAAACATCTTGCCAAATCTGGCTGGGTAACTCAGTTGGTTAAAGTTTTATTTTGATATGCCAAGGTTATGGGTTTGATCCCTGGACAGGGCACATATAAGAATCAATGAATACATAAATAAGTGGAGCAATCAATCAGTCAATCTCTCTCTCCCTCTTTCTCTCTGTCTCTCTTTCTCTCTCTCTTTAAAATCAAACCATTTTGCTGAGAAGTCACAAAAATTCTGGGAAATAAAAATACATCCAATCCAAACCCATCATCACTCCCCAAAACCTGCTCCTTTGCCTTATTCTGTAGCTTAGCTGGAACTACCACTCAGCCTCCAAAGGGAAGGTTATAGGATCATTCTTAGTGTCTTCCTTTCTTAACCTCCAACCTTGCCAGTTTTACCTCCTAGATTATTTCCAAAATCTCTCTAGTTCAGGTTTTCCATATGTCTTATCAGGATATGGCATCCTTCTGTTTTTCCTGAATCTGATTTTGTCTTCTCAATCCAGCCTCCATAACAATTCACCTAAAACTCAAATACTGAAATCCAGGCTAATTTCCCTAGTAAACAAATAGGGAGAATACCCGCTCTTCAGCTTCTGCCAATTATTGCTGAAATGCTAATCCATAGATTTTCAAGAGAAGCTCAAAAATCTGGATTTTTATAAAATGCAAAATCTTCTCATTTTAAAATATTGGCTACTAATCTAACTGTGTGGTATACACTAACACACACAGGTAACACAAACATATTTTTGGACTAGATTAGGCCTGAAAGCATCCAATTGGTGCCTTCTGTCCTGAAGCCTGAGGGCAGAGCTTGTGCCCTCCACAGCCAGACTTGATTCCTCATTAGGCTCATGATTCCCCAGGCCTGCTTTGAACTTCAGACCCTAATCACAACCTAAGGGTTGTGATCTTAAGCCATTCTGTTTTTCTAAAATGGTTTTTTCAAATAAACACCATTTTGTGTTCTTATTGTCCAAGTGATTATAGAGTTAAAATTTTTTTAATATTTTTTTCTGGTTTCCATGAATTTTCTTATTATTTATTGACTAGATCACCAGCTTCATCTTCCTCCCTCCAACTGGGCTTTTATCTTGTTTTCATGATGAGTAGCATAACAATGACAAAGCTAGTCAGAAATAAACTACTCCAAGAAGAGAAGGTAAGCTAACTATTTAGCTAACATGTTAACAGGCAAAATATAAATATCTGCACTCTAGAATGCACAATGGGTTAGCCACTAAGAAATGCAAATGGGATCCTGAAGAACATAGTCAAATCCAGGGCATGGTGAAGATAAGCTGACCTACTGCTGTGCGACTGTGTTAAGTGTTTCGGGCTGCCTCTCTTGGTCACTAGTTGCATTTTGCCTGGGCGGTGCGGAAGATTTTAGCTAACACCAAATGAAGATTTTATTATTTTTAGAGAGAGGGATAGAGAGAGAGGCAGAGAGGCAGAGATACATCTATGTACAGTTGTCTTTCACCTGCCCCCAGCTACAGACCTGGCTGGAGACCTTGGCTTGCAACCTAGTTATGTGCCCTGGCTGGAGAATGGAACCAGAGACCTTTGGGTTGGCAGGCTGGCACCTTATCCACTGTGCCACCAGCCAGGGCTAAACTTTCTACTAGCATAAAATTCTAGTTGTTTGGAGAGGCCTTGGTGCTAGACAGAGATGTATTTTTTCAGCACAGCTGAAAAACTTATTAACTTATTTTCCCTCCCTTGGTTTCACTGTCTGTAAAACTGGGATAATGATAAATAATACCTATGCCATCAGATTGTTGTGAATATTAGATGAGATAATATATACACTGTCTTAGTCTGGAGCTTGACATAAGTGTTAAGTAATCTCAGCTACTATTATTATTAGTTTGAAATTACATCATCTCAAACCACCCAGTGTATTCCATAAAATTACCTTTGGCTATTTAACTAAGGTGACTACAAAATCAGCAGCTCATGGAAGCTTGGAACTAAGGAAACTGATCCATTTTAGGTGAATTACCAGCATGAATTTCTACACAATTGAGCAAGGAGACCCTGGTCTTAATCAGATGTCAAATGCTTGCTTTATTCTGAGACTAGGCAGCTAAACTGACTTTTTAATTTTTTAGTACAAAAGTTTGTCATAGTTTTTGATAGAGTGTTAATGCATGGAGCTTCCTTGGTATAGTAATGGCAAAAAGCACAAGCTGTGTTATATATTTTTTTAAGTTCTTATATTTTATAAAGATGTGTGAAATCCCCATGATTAGGGGTTTTAGGTCTCTTAGGGGGCAAAGATTTTAAAAATTTAATCACATAATTTCCCATTTTATTCTTTTTTTTAATAATAAACTCTGTGAACCTCTTATTGGCCTCCTGCTCCATGGGATGCCCTGCTTCTGCTGCTTTTAATGCCTCAAAACTTTGGTGTGGTTGACCTCAGACAACACTTTGCCATCCACACATCCTGCAGGTGGTGGTTTTTGGATGGTTATAAAGAGGAGTTGTTGTCCAGGGCATCAACAAGATCAAAGTCTTGCCCTTCTTCCAGTAGGGGGTTGTAGGTGGTAATCTCCCCTCCAGCTTGACCTTGATGTTAAGCAGGGACTCATGCTCCTGGGCCTGGTGCTGCCCCTCTGCCCAAGTCTGGGTCAGCTCTGACTCCAGGTGCAGCAGTATCTCATTGAGCTTCTCCATCTGCATGGCATAGCACATCTCCACCTCCCTCAGGCTGTTCTCCAAACTGGCTTTCAGATTTCTCATTAAGTCCAGGTCAATCTCCAAGGACTGGATGGTATGATTCAGCTCTGGGAGTATCATCTCAGCAGCTCCTATCTCACCAGTCTGTGGGGTGACCACTGTGGTGTTCTCCTTAATCTGACAGGACCAGTATTTGTCTAGCTTTGCTCAAGTTCTTCTGAGCCAGCTCATTATACTGGGCCCAGATGTTTGCCATTATTTTGCTGAGGTCCTGAGATTTGAGGGCATCCAGAGCCATGGTCAACCCAGAGTTGGCAATCTGGTTTTGTAGACAATTTACTTCCAACTCATGGTTCTTATTCAGGAAGAGCAGTTTCTCCTTGAGGGACTCATCTCTATCTCCAGTTGCAGCTGATTGATGTTGGTGTCATCAATGACCTTTATGTCATTCTCCATGCAATACAATTCAATACAACTTTATTTTAAGCTACTGGAACTACAACTTCTTCTTTTTGGAGTTTTTCATCTTAGGTAGTATATTGATTTTTTACATTTTGTTATGCAGAGGTCTTATTTATTTCAATAACCTCTGTTTCTCCTCTATATATGTTTTACTAGTTGAAGTCTTTAGAAATAATGGCACTTGCAGTGTTCAGTTTGTCCTAACAGAATAGAATTTATGATATCTACTAAGTTGAGGTAAAAAAAAAAAAAAAACCAAACCCTAGGATTTAAATAATTTTGTAGAATAGTATTCTAGCTATTTTTTGAGCTTGTGGTTGACTTCCTACGTGATCTCAAACTAACTATTGAATAATGAAGTTTAATATATCATTAATACATTTTTCCACGCACCCCCAATTTGGGGGCCTTTATTGCTAGAAATATCTATTTTCATTATCTATTTGAAAGGAATCTCATCTAATTCAATTATTAATATGAGAATATATATTGACTATGTACATGAATCATACAGTTATTTGTTGGTAACTTCCATTCAAAACTACTCTTCACTATCAGCCTCTTTTCTAAACTAAAGATTGACTAATTTCCCAATACATCAACTACCAGTTGGTTGATATTTACAACCTAGATTGCTAATAAAATCTATATGTTACACATCCACAAACAGCATAAATTTTGTAACAGTAAATAAGAAAGATAGCATGTATTCTGTGGAATATACATCCTAATTTTCTTACTTTTTTTCCTTAACTATATTCAATTTTTCCAAGAGCTATTGCAAGTAACTTGATTTTCCTAACTTAGGAAATGATTCTAATTGAAGAAAATTTAACCTGTGCTAAAGATACAACAAAAATACAAAACTATGCATTTTTAAGTAAAATCTAATAAGATTATTTTAAAGCCTTTATAAGTTAAAGTTGGTTCTTCATTTAGCTATCCTATGTCTTTTGATTGGTGTGCTTAACCCATTTACATTTAATGTTATTATTGATAGGTACTTATTTATTGTCATTTTTTCCCTTTGTACCTGTGTTGCTCTTTGTCTCTCTCTCTGTGTTTCTTCATCTTCTTAAAGCAGATTCATTAACATCTCTTGCAACACTGGTTTGGTCTAGATGTATTATTTTAGCCTTCTTTTGTTTGGGAAATTCCTTATCTCACCTTCCATTTTGAATGAGAGCCTTGCTGGGTAGATTTGTCTTGGTTGTAGGCCTTTGCTTTTCATTGCTTGGAATACTTGCTATTCCCTTCTGGCTTGTAGTGTTTCTGTTGAGAAATCATTTAATAACATTATCAGAGCCCCCTTGTATGCCATAAGCTGTTTCTCTCTTGCGGCTTTTAGTATTCTCTCCTCGTCTTTGAAATTTGTCATTTTAATTATGATATGTCTTGGAGTGGGCCTATTTGGGTTCATCTTCATTGGGACCCTCTGAGCTTCCTACACTGTGTGACTCTTTCTCTACTCAAGTTAGGGAAGTTTTCTGTCATTACTTTCTCAGATAGGTTTTCTATTTCTTGCTCTTCTCCTTCTGGTATTCCTATGATATGGATATTATTATGTTTCATGTTCTCCCGCAGCTTTCATAAAATTTCTTCATTCTTGTTCAGTCCTTTTTAATTCTGTTGCACTATCTGGGAATTTTTTCTATGTTGTCCTCCAGCTCCCTAATCCAATCCTTTGCTTTCTCTGTACAGCTTTTGATTCCTTCTACTGTGTTCTTCAATTCGGAAATTGTATTCTCCATTTCCTCCTGGCTTTTATCGATTGTTTCAATTCCCTTTTTTTTTTTCTTTTTTAATTTTATTGCTGTTGTATTACATTCATCCCGTTTTTGCTCCCCTTCAATTCCCTTTTTAATGCTGGTGTAGTTCCCAGTAAGTTCCTTGTAGCTTTCCTGGAGTTCTTTGTAGTTCCTTTGTAGTTGTTTGTAGTTTTCTTTGAACTTGCTGAGCTCATTGAGCTTCTCTATCATCATTATTTGAATTCTATGTTTGATAATATGCTTGCCTCTATTTCATTTCGCACTCTTTCTAGGAATTCCTCCTTTCTTTTCAGTGATGGTTTGTTTCTTTGTCTCCTCATTTTAGATGACTCTGCTTGTTTGTTTGTGCTTTTTCAATTGGTCTGCTTTGACTTCCTGACTTTGTGGTATGGCATTTCATGGTGTAGAGTTGCACTTTCTTTACTCCCTGGATCCGCCCCCAATGATGTCAGTTTGTGTCCCAGTCTGGGCCTATTCAGCCTGTTAGAGCCTACCAGAGATCCACTGTCTTTGTGTCCTGCAGTTTTTAAACCAATCAATCTGTGGTCCTAGGTCTGGTTTAAGTACTGCTGGGCAGAGCAGATTAATTCAGTTGTTAATCTAATCAATCTGTGATCAACCACCAGGTTTAGGCACTGTTGGGTGTGACAGATTAATTTCTGTGGGAAGGGCTATCCCTTCCCCTCAGGCTGCTGCCACTTGGAGAAGAGTGGTCTGCCTGCTATATTGGGGATGGGTCAGCACTGGAATTTCACGGCTTGTTCCCTCATTTCTTCCCTCATAGCACTGCCCCAAATTCTCCTTAAGCATCTCTAGTCTATTCTACCCTCCCTCTGCTGAAGCAGGTTAAGTGGGTGCCAACGTATTTTTGTGCATGGTTCCTTTAAGAACTCCATCTCTCTTTCATGCAAGCTAAATCTGGGGGCTTTTTGTTTTTCACAGCTGGGTGCTGTTACACTCTCAGCTTTGTTGCTATAAGCTGGAAAGCCCAGCTGGAGATTTGGAACCCACCCTTCTCAGGTGGAACCCCCAGCTGCAGATATGTTTCTCCATCCCTTTAGCTGCTGCCCATGAGAGCCTTCTTGTATCTCTGCACTTCCTACCATTCATGCTGTGATGAAGTGGCCTCTTCTGTCTGTGGTTTTAAGGTTTCTATCCAGCTGGTGTCCTGTTGGTTATTCTAGACAATTTTTCCCCAATTTAGTTATAATTTCTAATTATTTCTAGGAGGAGATGGGTGTAGCTCTGCTTACTCCGTTACCATCCTGGTCCTCCAATTTAGTTTCTTAATCACTGCAAAATCTATTAATTACTTTTCCTACTCCAGAGCTTCTCTTCTCTAAACCAGTTTATACCTATTACCAGACTAACCTTCCTAACACACTGAAAATTTTATTCCCCTGCTCATAAATTTTCTATGCATTTCCTGTGTTGCACAGAGGGTAAAGTCCAAATTCTTTAGCTGTAACAAAGACCTTCTACAGCTTGGACCTTCCTCTCACAGTCAACTTTTCAATACTTCCCAAACTGCCCTCCAAGCCCTCAGGGACATTTCTATTTCCAGAGACATCAACAGTCATTTGTACATCATATGCCATGTACATTCCCATCCAGTTTCATATTAAGTAATGTGATCCTTCCAACTTTGTTTTTCTTTCTTGGAATTGCTGTTGCTATGAAAGGCTTGTGTGGTTCCATATAAAATTTTGAAATATTGGATCAAAGATGGCGACAGAGTAGAGAGCAGTGCTGATGTGTTCTTGAGTACAAGAACAGCTGGAGGATAGGATGGGGAGCATGAGACATCGCCAGGTCCCTGTCCCTAAGAATTGGAGCGATCAACATCTGGACTCAGGGGAACACAGCCCAGAGACTACAGAGACCTACAGGAGAGCAGGTGAGACAGCTCCAAACTGGTCAGCGGGCCGAGGTCAGCTCTGGGCAGTGGTGGCCCTACCCAGAGGGGTGTCTTTAACTAAAGCCAGCTCCAGGCTCCCTGGTGACTAGAAATCTGAACAGTGAAGTGTGGGCAGCAAGGGCAAATGCCAGAGGGAATGAGGAATTGAACCCCTGCAGGGGAGGGACTGTGTGAGAGCCTCACTCTGGCAACAAGGAGAGGAAGCTCCTCACTGGGACAGAGATGGAGGAGAAGAGTCCTGCAGGGAGCAGGAGTTGGGGAGCAGGGAAGTGCACTGGCCAGAACGGTGAGAGGGCCTAAAACGGTGCTGCTGGGCCACCAGGGAAAGAGCAGCTTGAAGACCCTGTGAGGGGGGAGGCCCAGCCCTGTGCACCTACACAAGCCCCCAGGCTCCCTCAGAAACTCCAAACTGGGAGCTGGGAACTTGTAGCTGGAGCAACTGACCAGCCCATTGCCAGTGACAAAGACCGCACTGCAGACTCGCTGGGAGGGCGTGCATCACAGAGGCAGCGTGAAGGACTCCTTGGAGAGCTGGTGTCTGCTTGGAGGATTGGCCCTCACCCGGAGAAGCTTGTCAGTATTGGCAGACCCCAGGCACTGTTGGCGGACAGGGGCTGCCTCCTCCAGGAGCTGCAGGGGCAGGGCCATTCATCACATGAGCCAGCAAGGTTGCAGGCCGCCCTGCAGGGGTGACAGGTGCCCATCACAGGCAGGAATCTCCACCAGGAGTTGGAGGGGGCACCCTGCTGGACTTCAAACAGAAGGAAATGGAGGGCCCCAGAACAACAGCAGCCACCAGAGGCCCAGCCTAACTGGGGGCTGACACTCAGAATCAGCCCTGACTATGACAATCATAGGCCCTGCCACTCCAAGACCAGCTAGACTGTACACTGCAGAGACCTGACCAAAAAAAAGGGGCAGACTCAGGAAATGGATTGCTGCTAATTCAAGCACCTGAGTTACACCAAGAGCTACATGAACTATTAATCCCCAACATATCCTTTTCAAAAGTTACTTCTCACATATTTTTAATCCTCCCTTATCTCAATCCACCTAAATACTGAAGACCCTCCCCCTACTATTAATTTAAAGTCTACCCACTCTCTGGCTACAATGCATTAACAATCCTCACTCTAAGCATTCCTCCCATACCGAACCACCTAAACCCTTTCTTTATTCTTTTCTTTCTTATTTTTTCTTTTTTCTTTTTTTTTTTTCTTTTCTTCTTGCTAAAAGCTCACAGGTCCTGCCTCCACCTGGATGTATCAGAGATCATAAAGGGTGAACAGCCACCTAAACCCTTTCTTTATTACTATTATTTTTTCTTTTCCTTGTTATTTTTTCCTTTTTGTTTTCCTTTACTTTTTAAAAAAATTTTTAGTTTCTTTTTTTTTTCTCTGTTATAAGCCCACAAGTACTGGCTACACTTGGACCAATTAGGGATCATTAAGGGTGAACAGCCACCTAAAACCTTTTGTCCTATTTATATATATATATATATATATATATATATATATATATATATATCCCCGCAGCCACCAGAGGCCCAGCCTAACTGGGGGCTGACACTCAGAATCAGCCCTGACTATGACAATCATAGGCCCTGCCACTCCAAGACCAGCTAGACTGTACACTGCAGAGCTCAAAGAAAACTATAAACAACTCCAGGGAAGTTACAAGGAACTTACTGAGAGCTACAACAGCATCAAAAAGAACATAGAAACTATCAATAAGTGCCAAGAGGAAATGAAGAATACAATTTCTGAATTGAAGAATACAGTAGAAGGAATCAACAGCAGGCTAGAGGAAGCAGGGGACCAGATCAGCGAGTTGGAGGATAATGTAGACAAATACTCCAAGACAGTACAAGAGAATTAAAAAAGGCTGAACAAGATTGAAGAGGGTTTAAGAGAGCTGTAGGAAAACAAGAAACATAACAACATCCATATCATAGGGATACCAGAAGGAGAAGAGAAACAAGGAATGGAAAATCTGTTCAAAAAAGTCATGATAGAAAATTTCCCTAACATGATAAGTGAAAACATTAATCAAGTTGAGGAAACACAGAAGGTACCAATGAAGATCAACCCAAATAGACCACCACCAAGGCACATAATTATTAAAATGGCTAATTTCGAAGACAAAGAGAGAATCCTAAAAGCATCAAGAGAGAAATGACAAATAACCTATAAGGGGGTTTCAATAAGGCTATCAAATGATTATTCACCATAATCAATTCAAGCCAGAAGGGAATGGCAAGAAGTAATTCAATAATGGTAAACAAAGGCCTGCAACTAAGAATACTCTACCCTGCAAGGCTCTCATTCAAGATAGAAGGAGAAATAAGGAGTTTCCAGACAAAAATAGACTAAAAGAATACATCTCTACCAAACCAGCATTGCAAGAAATGCTAACGGGTCTGCTTTAAAAATAAATAAATAAATAAAATGAAGAAACAGAGAAAGCCAAACAGGAATAAAGAAACAAAGGGAGAAAATGGCAGTGAATAAGTATCAAACAATAATAACCTTAAATGTAAATGGATTAAATGCACCAATCAAAAGACATAGGGTAGCCGAATGGATAACACAACATGACCCACATATATGATGTCTTCAAGAGACCAATCTCAGAACAAAAGATCGACACAGATTGAGAGTGAAGGGATGGAAAAATATATATCAAGCAAATGGACACGAACAAACAGCTGGAGTAGCAATACTGATTTTAGACAAAATAGATTTTACAATGAAGGCCATAAAAATTAATAAAGAAGGACATTATATAATACTTAAAGGGAATAATCCATCAAGAAGAAATAACTCTGGTAAACATATACACACCCAACATAGGAGTTCCGAAATATATAAAGTAAATCTTGGAGGACTTTAAGAAAGACATAGACAACAATACAGGAATGGTAGGGGATTTTAGTACCCCACTATCAACAATGGACAGATCTTCCAAACAAAAAATCACCAAAGATGTTGTGGAATTGAACAACACTCTAGAGGAAATGGACCTAACTGATGTATACAGTCTTTTACCCCAAAGAAGCAAAATACACATTCTTTTCAAATGGACATGGATCGTTCTCTAAGATGGACCACATGGTATGTCACAAGACAAGCCTCCACAAATACAGGAAAATGGAAATCATACAAAGTATCTTCTCAGATCACAATGACTTGAAACTAGAAACAAATCTCAAGAGAAAAAATCAAAAATACTCTAACTCATGGAGACTGAATAACATGATTTTAAGCAATGAAGGGGTTAACAATGAGATCAAAGATGAAATCAAAAAGTTCCTGGAAACAAATGACAATGAACACACAACAGCCCAAAACCTATGGGATACAGCTAAGGCAGTGCTCAGAGGGAAATTTATAGCAATATTGGCCTACCTAAAAAGGTCACAAGAAGTTTATAAAAATAACCTAACCACAAGCTGCAAGAACTAGAAGAGCAACCACAAACAAAGCCCAGAGAAAGTAGAAGGAAGGAAATCATCAAGATCAGAGCAGAATTAAATAAAATAGAGGTTCAAACAACAATTCAAAGGATCAACAGGTCCAGGAGCTGGTTCTTTGAAAAAAATAAACAAAATTGGCATGCCTTTATCCAGACTCATCAAGAAAAAGAGAGCAAGGACCCAAATAAACAGAATCAGAACTGACAGAGGAGAAATCACAACTGATACCCCAGAAATACAAAAGATTGTAAGAAATTACTGCAAACAACTATATGACAAAAAATAGGACAACCTGGATGAAATGGACACATTTCTGGAAATGCATAATCTACCAAAACTGAACCTAGAAGAAGCAGAAAGCCTGAATAGGCCAATAACAACTAGTGAAATTGAAGAAATAAGCAAACATCTCCCAAAGTACAAGAGCCCTGGACCAGATGGCTACACAGGTGAATTTTACCAAACATTTAAAGAAGAAGTAACTCCTTTCCTCCTCAAACTACACCAAAAAATTCAGGAAGAGGGAGGACTCCCAAACTCTTTTTATGAGGCCAATATTAGTCTAATCCCAAAACCAGGGCAAGACACAACTAAGAAAGAAAGCTACAGGCCAATATCTCTGATGAACATAGATGCTAAAATTCTCAACAAAACATTGGCCAACCGGATTCAACACTACATTACAAAGATCATACAACATGATCAAGTGGGTTTCATTCCAGGGATGCAAGGACAGTACAACATTTGTAAATCAATCAATGTCATACACCACATCAATAAATTGAAAGATAAACACCATATGATCATATCAATAGATGCTGAAAAAGCATTTGATAAAGTGCAGCAACCATTTATGATAAAAACCCTCAGCAAAATGGGAATAGAGGGAGCATACCTCAACATCATAAAGGCCATCTATGAGAAACCTGAAGCCAACATCATACTTAATGGACCAAAACTGAAAGCTTTCCCCCTAAGATCAGGAACGAGACAAGTCTGCCCACTTTCTCCACTTCTATTCAACATTGTCTTGGAAGTTCTAGCTATAGCCATCAGAGAAGAAAAAGGAATCAAAGGTATCCAAATTGGAAAGGAGGAAGTCCAACTGTCATTATTTGCAGATGATATGATAGTGTACATAAAAAACCCAATAGGTTCCACCAAAAACTTACTCAATCTAATAAGCAAACTTAGCAAAATAGCAGGGTATGAAGTCAATATCCAGAAATCATTTTTGTATTTCATTTTTGTATACCAATAATGAAACAACAGAAATAGAAGTGAAAATACAAATCCCATTTACCATAGCAACAAGAAAAATAAAGTACCTAGGAATAAACTTAACTAAGGAGGTAAAAGACCTGTACTCAGAAAACTACAGAACAATGAAGAAAGAAATCAAGGAAGAAACAAAGAAATGGAAACATATTGCCATGTTCATGGATGGGAAGAATTAACATCATTAAAATGTCCATACTACCCAAAGCAATCTACATATTCAATGCAATCCCAATTAAAATACCAATGACAGATTTCACAGAAATAGAAAAAATACTTCAAAAATTTATATGGAGCCAAAAACACCCACAAATAGCCACTGCAATCTTGAGAAAGAAGAACAAGGTGGGAGGAGTCACAATACCGGACTTCAAACAATACTACAAGGCTACCATCATCAAAACAGCATGGTACTGGCATAAGAATAGACATATAGATCAATGGAACAGAATAGAGAGGTCAGAAATTAACCTAGGACTCTATGGTCAACTTATATTTGACAAAGAGGGAAGGAGCATCGAATGGAGTAAAAACAGCCTCTTCAACAAATGGTGTTGGGAGAACTGGGCAGCAACATGCAAAAAGATAAAACTAGACCACCAACTTACAGCATACAACAGAATTAACTCAAGATGTATAAAGGATTCAAACATAAGCAGTGCCACCATAAAGTCCTGAAGAAAAATATAGGCAGTAAACTTGTGGATATCCTATGCAAAAATATGTTTACTGATACTTCACCAAGGGTAAAGGAAATAAAAGAATAAATCAACAAATGGGACTATATCAAATTGAAAAGTTTCTGTTCAGCTAAAGAAAATATCAGCAAAATTCAAAGGGAGCCAACTGTATGGGAAAACGTAATTGCCAATAATACCTCAGACAAAATATATAAAGAACTAATGTGATACAACACCAGGAAGACAGACAGCCCAATTAAAAAATGGGCAAAGGACCTGAACAGACAACTCACTGAGGAAGATACACAAAGGGCCCAGAGGCATATGAATGAATGCTCAACATCACTAGTCATCAGAGAGATGCAAATTAAAACCACAATCAGATACCACCTCACACCTGTCAGAATGGCAATCATCAACAAATCAACAAACAACAAGTGTTAGCAAGGATGTGGGGCAAAGAGAACCCTCGTGCACTGTTGGTGGGAATGCAGACTGGTGCAGCCACTGTGGAAAACAGTATAGGGTTTCCTTAAAAAACTAAAAATGGAACTGCCTTTTGATCCAGCAATTCCACTACTTGGACTATACTCAAAGAATCCTGTAATGGCTATTTACAATAGCCAAGTGCTGGAAACAGCCTAAGTGCCCATCAGTGGATGATTGGATCAAAAATCTTTGGTACATTTACACAATGGAATACTACATAGCAGAAAGAAAGAAGGAACTCGTACCCTTTGCAACAACAAGGATGAAACTGGAGAGTATTATGCTTAGTGAAATAAGCCAGTCAGTGAAGGACAAATACCATATGATCTCACCCATTACAGGACAATAATGAACAAAACTAACAACAAGCAAAACAGAACCAAATATATGAATACAGTGAATAGGCCTTCAGTTGTCAGGGAGAAGGGGGTTGGGTGGAGGGGGGAGACAGAGGCAAGGAAGGGGAACAGTTTAGACAAGAACCTAGTATAAAGGAACCATGGACATGGACAACAGGTGGGATTGACTTTGGGGGGAATGGGTGGGTGGGGAGGGGGACAGAGGGGAGCAAAAAGGGGATGGATGTAATACAACAACAATAAAATTTTTTTTAAATTTTTAAATAGAAAAAAAAAACAAGTGAGGTCGATGGATACTTTGTAAAGTCATTATGTCACTAGTAATAGATATATGATCTTTGAATGCATGATGCACTCAGCCATCTGTGTTGTGAACAAACCCATGGGGCATCAGTCAGTTCTGGGGGCAGGGACAGTTTAGGCTGGAAGTGGTCAAGATACCCCTCTAAATGTACCCTCCTTAAGACTGAACTTGACAGCTCCCATTACAATAGATCCGTGGTTCTCAAGCTTAATTTATTGTAGAAGACTTGAAAAAGTGATTTGTTCCAAAACCAAATCATACATACTCATACGTGCATATTTTCTTCTTTGTTTGTTGCTTGAGAGGTATGTGACTGATCATACAGGTATCAGCATGAAAGGGTATCAGGTTGAAAACTGAAGTTTTGTTTGACAACCAAGACAATTTTTCTATGAACAACTTAGTTGAGAACTGAATTGTTTGAGATAAGAGATGGCGGAGAAATGAGGTTTGACCTCTGTGTTTTGTACTGTATTTGCCTTTAGGATAGTCATACTGAATTTTGTCTGAGATGGTAAAAGTCTACTTAGGTAAGAATGCTAGTTAAAATGGTAGGGAGATACTTCCTGACTCCTACATCTCACATGCCTTATTAATTAAGTGAAGGTGACAATTCTGGTTGTTTTCAAAACAAAGCTTTTGCAGTAGTAACCATTTTCATAAAATCAGACCTTTGCTTCAGAATTAGGACAGAACTTGGCAGACTAGGCCAGCCTATTAATTAGGACTTGAAGTGAAATGTTGCAAAGTATAAACTCAATATGAAGGTTTCTGTTACAGGCTAAAAGGATTATTTTTCCTGCAAAAATAGAAAGTAACTTACATTAGCTAACAGACCCAGTAATTGAGGTTATCAAAGCAGGATAAAGGGGATCAGGAGCAAACCTGTTTGCAAAATCATTTAGTTAAGGTCTTATTCCCTTAGAGAGGCCTTGCTGGATTGCTCCTGCTACCTGCTACCCTCTAGCTCCATAGCACCCAATCCACACTTCATCTTGTGGTCAGAGTGGTCTCTTCCAACAAGTACAGGATCAAGTCATCCTTCTACTCTTCACCCAACCTCCTGAGTAAATCCCTTCAAATGTTCCTTCTTGCCTGGGGTTCTTCCCTCTGCCTCTAAAGAACCACAAAATCCAGCTCCTTCCTGTGCAGCATTACTGTGCAATTTCTCCCATTCCACCCATCCTCCCAGCCGTGCTCCCACTTCCTACTTCCTTTTGTCTGGATTATACTTCTTTACCCCTTTCAACTAATAACTGTAACTTCTCCTTTAGTCACAGACTCAGCTATGATACTACTTCCTTAAAGAGGCCATCCCAGACCCTCCAGCCAGGTTCCCCTGTTTGAGAATGTACAACACCACTTACTACAGATGAATTTACACAATGGCTTATTTGATTATATTTATCTCTCAATAAACCCAATATCTGTCTATTAAGACAGTAGGTTTTTGCTAACTATTGATTAGGCCCCTAGCCCTGGAACAGTGTTGACACACAGTATACCAGCAATAAACATCTGTGGAATAGATGGGAAAGAGTTGAGTGAAAAAATGTACTTTGAACATGTGATTATTGTCACAGAAGCACATGTTATTGACCAAACTAGCTATTTATTGAAGGGAGGCAGAGTAGTGCACAATCTATGGAGTCATAACACGGGGGTTCAAATTCCTTCTCTGTACCTTTCCGTCTGAACACCCTCTGGTAAATTATATAACTACTTGGTTACTTAGTTTTCCTATCTGAAACTGGGAATACTTGTGCTCAATTCAGGGTTGAAATTTGAATTGGACACACAAGTCAAGCTATAGCTTAGTTCTAATAGTAAGAGCTCATACATGTTTGCTGTTGCTGCTGTGTCCAAGTGTGGGGAGCCAAATGCCAGTGGCTCATTAGGTTTGAAATGGAATCTCAGCTTAGAAAAAGTGGTTAAGAAGCTGTGTTTGTCCAGGGCCTAAGATATACTTATTACTTGGAATAAGTAAAGTATCTTAGAATAGTCTGACGTTATTGGTCTTAGAAAGGTGCTAAATCAGGTTTTTCCATCTACCCAGGAAGTCAGGAGCTGTTTCTTCAAGGGGGTAGGGGGTGGGATGGCTGCTGCTCTGCCTCTTTCCTCAGGGAAAGGGAATAACATCAAGGTTATCTTTAGAGAGTCTTTTCTGTGGTCAGACTCAAGCCAAATACCATTGGTTTAGTCAGCAATTTGATGTGCTGGTTTAATTTTTGGCTTACCGATTTTTGCCAATATACAATCCATATTCAGGTTCATATTCACTTATAAAGAATGTACTTCTACTCATTTATTTATCCATACATCTCTCTTCAACTATCTGACCAATAAACTAAATGTATCTGTCTTATTCAGTCCACATAATAATAGAAGAAAAATAACATTAGGGATTAATACAGTCTAGGATACTGTGTTTTGTTACTGAGTTTGGTCCCTATTTAAACCATGCAAGTGGTTCATTATGGTTAATGTAGTTCTGAAAATCATCTAAATCAGCACAGACAGTGTCTGTGTCCTCAGCAACAGAACTCTAAGGGTGACCTGTTGTAAGTGAGTTCAGGTAAAACAGGTGGGGAGTAAAGCAAAGTTGGGGCAAGTTTGGGGACTCTGTTCAATATTTGACCAGGGAAGGAACATGTTATTGAACTATTTTTCTTGTGATTTGTTCATTTTCTTTCATAATTTCTTCACACTTAATACTGGAAAGGGAATTCTGAAGGGAGGCATGACATATTGGAAAGATGTGGAAACACAGCACCATTTGCAAACACAACAAAGAATGCCACGAGGAGTGAATACGTGCAAAGTAAACAGCAGAGATGCCAGCCCTGTTATGAGATTGGACATTGAATGGAACCTGGATGACAAGCCTCCACAAACACCTGCGATAACCCTTCCCCCAGTTTAGAAAGCAAGCAGAGATCAAACAAAGGAGCTCAGGGTTAAAATAACCTGTAGCAGCCTCACATACGGGTTCAGCAGAGGGAATCAGATGGCCATTAAAGGGATGCAGACTCTTTTTAGTGAAAGCAAAGAAAAACCCTCAGGAGTAGATCTCAATATGAATAATGGAGTTATCTGATGACCTCCACTATAGATGCACAGATAGACTATTGTAAGTTAACATGTTTGCTGAACAAGGAGTGGGGGATCAGTGGGGAAAAGAAACCCAATTATAATATTAACAGCAGTCTAACAAAAAGTTGATAAATTGAGACAACACTACCAGGTGGCCTGGGAGCATGACCAATTATAAATTTTCTTTATAAGATGACTATGATTAATACCCACAATAGGTAGCATTTTTAGTTTTAATAGTTAAGATATTTTTTTAAAACAACTATGGTCAATAAAAAGCATTTCACAAAGGGGAAAACCTATGCACTGAAAGGGTAGATTGCTTGCCAGGAGGAACATAGAAGCAGAAATGTTCAGATTGAGGTTGGAAGACCCTGATCCAGCAGAGTCACACTCCAACCTATGTCTCCCAATCTTAGAAGGGTATCTGTAAAGCCAAGTGGGCACATGTCCTGCCTAGGAACCATCTTAAACTCATTATCCAGTAAAAGGGACAAAATTGGGAACTGCTAAAAACAGATGAAAGAATGTTAGGGAAATTGCTGGACTACAGCTTTTATCTGATTAACCTCTTACCTAGATTCTAAATCCCTTACCTAGATCATTTTTCCCCTGAATTCCAAATCCCTTACCTACACTTTTTTCCTCCTTATAAAAAAGCTGGGTTGAGCCCTGGCTGGTGGTGCAGTGGATAAGGCACCAGCCTGTGAACCCAAAGTTCACTGGTTCAATTCCCCAGCCAGGGCACAAAACCAGGTTGCAAGCCAGGTCCCCAGTCAGGTCTGTGGCTGGAGGCAGGTGAAAGGCAACCATACATTGATGTCTTTCTCCCTCTCTCCCTTCCCCTCTCTCTAAAAGTAATAAAAAAAAAAAAAAAAAAAAAAAAAGCTGGGTTGAAAGTCTCTTACAGTACATAACCCACCGTCTTCTCAGATCAGTGGCCATCTGAATAAAGCACCCATAAAGATTCAATTGCTGTCCCTACTCATTGAGTCTAGCAACACAAATGTTGGCTTTTCTGGTTTCAGGGAGAGCACAGATAGGCTGTTTCTCTTGGGAAGGGGAGATGACAGGAAGTCAAACAGCTCCTTCCAAAACTGGTTCTCTTTTTTCTGGCATTAGCTCTCTATTTGCTTATTAGCATTCTTCTCTTCACCTGATACCTGTGATTTATGGCCAGGAAGGTTATGGTTCTCTGGTTATGGAGGAGAGGTATAAACCATTTACTCTGGAGTCTTTGGTTAGGGATAATAAGGTCTTGTGATTCATCAGCTGGCTGTAAATTGCTCAAACTCTTTGGCTGCATTTAATTTTCTTATATCAGTTTCCCCATTCCACTTACCCAGTAATTTTCTTAGCTTCTTGTTAGGGACCCCTGACCTGCAGAGATCCCTTGGTGCCATGGATGAAATGAATACTTCCCAGGCAGCTTGTGCTGAGGGCAGTGGAGGTGGTGGGGGTGGGGGGTGAGTTGGGGACAGGAGGAGGAGTCTAGCTAGCGTCTGGGAGACAAAAACCTCAATTGTCCTTCCTCAAGATATTTTATGGAATGTGGTCAACTTGAAGGCATGTAGCTTGTCAACAAATGCTAAACAGTGCTGAATATAGGAAAATGGATATTGTTCAGGAATAACAAGTAAAGGAGCACTGAGATTTCACTCAAGTCAGGATATGCATTCAAATTTTTAAAACTTCTGCTATTGGTACAACAGAAGGATTAAGTGAGGTGAGAGAACAGGCTAATGTATTTTCTCATGGCCCAATTCCCACCAGGGCCCACTGGCTATAGCATCAAGGCATGTATGCACCCAGCTTTCCTGGTTTTCTGGTCAGGTCTTACAGGCTTTGTTTTCTTCATCTGGCCTATGTGGGACTCCAAGCCTTAATCCTTTCCCAGGAGGACCCCAATAGCTTCTCCTTATCCTGTCTCAATCCCATCATGGGGCTCCACTCTCATGACCTAATCACCTATCTTCCAGTACTATCACATTAATTCAGCATATTAATTTGGGGGACACAAAAATTCAGTCCCTAATATCCCTGTAGTATCATTTGTCAACATTATTTTTAAAATTTGGAAGCCACCCACTTCCAAAGAAACTTAGAGTTTCTTGCTGAGATTCTAGTGGCCACATGGTTAATTTCCACATTTCTAGCTTACAGTCCTAATAGACACCTAACTCTTGGCATACTTGTTTGAAGTGCCCATTCACCATCACAAAGACCCAGATTACTCTGTTCCATCCAGCCCCATGCCCCACTCTTGCTCTGGCTGGGAGGCTAATAATACCTCCTGGTCCAGAGGGAAACAGACGAGAGGGACAGGTGAGTCAGCACAACTGATGGAGAAATCATATGTTGGGGAAAAAACAGTTTCAAGTAATAGCTAATAAGCTTAGTAATCAA
The DNA here is from genome assembly GCA_004026585.1 of Noctilio leporinus. Classification (NCBI taxonomy): domain Eukaryota; kingdom Metazoa; phylum Chordata; class Mammalia; order Chiroptera; family Noctilionidae; genus Noctilio; species Noctilio leporinus. The sequence goes on along the minus strand of PVIW01009636.1, from coordinate 22,830 downwards.
TATGTGTAAAAAGCTATTGTCTCAGTAACTGAATCTGTGACCCATCTTGACTCCAGAAGACCATAAGCAGGTCCACCTTTGTGCCTCAGGAGGACTGCAAGCAATCAAGATGGTACCTGAGCCACTGTCTCTAGGGTGAGGTGACCATTGCCCTGGCCACAGATAAGGATCACTGTCCATGACACAGATGAATGAATGCTGCACCTTTTATCTAATCAACTTTTCCCCTGAATTCCAAACCCCTTACCTACACTTCTCTTCTTATAAAAAAGCCCTGATTAAAATGGAATTCAAGATGGTCTGTTAGGGTACAAACCCACTGTCTTCTCAGATCTCTGACCATCTGAATAAAGTGCTTGTACAGATTCAATCCCTGTCTGTGCTTACCGTGTCTGGTATGTGACAGGCAGCATAAACACCAGCATTTTCAGTTTCATAGCCACCTTCCCATGCCTAGAAAACAGCTTGGAAGGATTCAGGCATGCATAGTTTTCTCAGTGGACAATTTTTGCAGGTCTGAAGTACTGTCTGTTTCCGTAGTATCCTTACCTTTGCAGCAAGGACAAGAAGACTGACCAACTACCAGTCATGAACATCCAGCTCTGAGAGAGCCATAAATGACACACTGGATAAATCATGCATTCAAGTGATGAAAGCAGCCCAGACGGCATTTTTTTCTATCCTAAAAACTTGAGTCCATTTTTCCATTTGAAAAATCAAAATGGCTTCTCTCAATTGTATTTCATGATAGTTACTAGTTCAGAGTTTTCAAATGCTTTTTAAATTATTAAAAATAATTTAATGTCAAGAAAAAAATAATTACAGTCATAGCTCTGTCACCAAGTCCTAATAGGTATTTGGATTCTTCTGGAAGATGGTGGCAGAGTAGCTGGCAAAGCTGAATGCTTGCTTTGGTTTTGGAGCATCTGGAGGGTTGGGCACAAAGCATGGGCAGGTCAAAGTTGCTAGGAGTTGGTGCAGGAGGTGTCTGGATTCCAGAGCAAATGGTTGAGAGGTTATACAGTTCTATAAGTTGGTGAGATCAGAGTGGAGAGAGTGGAAGTAGGTGGGGCTCACAGCCCATGAGCCCACAGCTTCTGAACAAAGTTGCCAGCATGGCCAGGCCCAGTGCTTCTGGCTGTGCCATTAAGGGGCAGCTTTAGACTGGCTGGTTAATCAGGACTTAGAGGATGAGGACTGTGGACAGTTAGTGCAAACTCAGGAAGACTAGAGAATAACATGTCTGTCATGGCTACATATTACAAAAATAGCCAGGAGGGACTGTGGGAGTTTTGGAGAGTGGCAGATAGAAGGGATACTCCAGGGCTGCATGCAGAGGTCCAGGCATGTGTGAATCTGCGTACTGACACAGTGGCTCTCATGGGAGATTGGAGTGGCAGTGAGGGGAAAACTCTTTTTGGAAGGGTACACAGGTTTGCATTCCCAACCACCTGCTCTGGGACCAGGTGGAAAGCTAATGGAGCAGTGGACAGATCCCCAGAGCTGATTAATCACTTGGGCTATAGGAGCCATTGTTCACTTGAACCATTCCCCACCAAATGACATCAGCTTGACAGGAAGTCATAGCCCCAACCACTGGAATTTCTCACCCCGCTTTAAGCCTGGCTACAGATTACAGAGAAGCTTGATCAATGAAAAGAGACAGACACAGGAAATAGAACACTGTTAGTTTCAAATACACTGCCTAGGCTGACTGGGGAATAATCTGGTATCACCAGGGGCAAAGCCAGAAAGAAAAGAGAGGGGGAATAAAACAGATACTATAGAGACTAATTACATCACAATCTTCTATGTGAATTATTAGTCTCCAGCATATCCTTTTTAACATTCATTTCCTGTCCTCACAATTAGCGCATTTTAGTAACTAGTTTTTACATTATAATGTATCTCAAAATTCATATATTATGCCTCCCTTCACTAACTCCATTTACCACCTGATTTCCTCTTCTTACTTTTGTTTTAAATTCTTTCCCTTCTCCAGCCTATCAAAACCATTTATTTTGTCATTAGTCACCACACATTCTTTCTCTTTATAAAATATACTTATTTTTCTACTTTGACCAATCAGTGCTCATTGAGTGTGGATAGGGTGGTAACTGTGGCATCTTAGCAAACTTACTTATAGATCTTCACTATTCTGGTATTCCAGGTCTCAGATCTTAGTAACCCCTATTCCTATTCCACTTATACCTTCCTTCAGCCTTTTCCTTCTTTAATTTCCAATGTGAGTTTTTCCCCTGTCTTTTCCTGGACCGAACTCCTTACTCAGTATTCCTCCTCCCTATATCACCTCAAAAACAACTTCCATTTCTTCCAGGCATCTCTTAAGCTTCTCTTTCTCTCCTTTTAACTTTTGCACTGCTATCCCACATATAATAATTGTAGCTCATATGTTGTTGATAGTGCTGTGATGAAACCTGTTCACTAATTTGGTTCCTATTTTTTTCTTTTTATTCTAATTCAACTTCATTATTTTATTTTTATGTATGTTTTTTCTCTCACACAGTGTATGTACATCCATGCATATATGCATATATCTGTGTACATACATATATAGCTTTTGATTAAGCTTAATACTGTACACTATCCCTTTCATTCTTTATTCTGATTCTTCCCACTCCTATTTCTATATAAGATGTAAATTTTGCTTTCTTCCTTTCATCACCTTGCTGTTTCTCACTACAATCATGGCACCTTCCTCTCACCTCTCAAAGATCATTTATTATTCAGTTAATCAACACATTTATTTTTTCTATCTTATAATAGTCTTAATATTTTTACATTCTTATTAATAGTAACTCAATTACAGCTAAGAGTATCATAGAGGGTAGAGGATATCTTTTAAGGTGTGGTTATTGTACCATGGTTGGTGGTTCTATTTTAGAAGCAGCTCAGTAATAGTATATGAAACATGGTGGAAGAAGTGACTCTCAATCAACCAGCCAGATAGAAGAACCCACCAAAGACAAGCATATCAGCCAAATCCAAAATATGCCAAATAAATGGCATAAATTGCATTTCAAGAGCAGCAAGTTCAGGAAATCTAGGGGAATGCACCACTGAATCCCACAGGATGCCTGCCACAGAAGGTCACACCGTGAAGGTAGGGAGTCAAGGTAGATTAATCTAGTAAGTAAAAACAAGTAAGAATAGACACTTAAAATGAGGATACAAAGAAAAAAAAAAAAAAAACATTGAAAGGAAAGAAGGAATCTCCAGAAAAACTGCTAAATGAAATAGAGGCAAGTAAACTATCAGATATGGAACTCAAAATAGTGGTTTCAAGAAAGCTCAATGAGTTCATCAAGTTAAAAGAAAACTACAAAGAACTCCAAAAAAATTACAAAGAACTCCAGGGAAGCTACAAGGAACTTACTGAGAATAGCACCAGTGTTACAAAGGACATAGAAACTATCAATAAGAGCCAGGGGGAAGTGAAGAATACAATTTCTGAATTGACAAACACAGTAGAAAAAATCAAAAGCAGGCTAGAGGAAGCAGAAGATTGGATCAGTGAATTTGAGGGCAACTCTGGGGGACCACTTTGTGTGATATTGGAAACTGTAGCACCTGCACAAGCCAGACATTGAAGTAAGTCATGATCAAAAATTGGGAAGCAGGAAGCTGGCATGATTCAATGCTATACTGAGGGTTCTCATGAGAAATCTGAACTAAGAATGTAATGCTTTAAAGCCTGCTCTGCTTTGTCTAGCCACTGACCTTAATCAACAGATGTTTGATTCAAGGCACACTCAGCTGTACCTTATCAAGGCTGTGACACCAATATGTCTAGCTGACCAAGGCCAGGCTTTGATCTCTGTGTTAATTGTTTTTATGATTGCTACTCCATGACATTAATTAATATACTATGTACCTGCATCATGTACTTTTGCACATACACATCAAAATAAAAGCTGTGCTGAGAGGACATCCAGTGCATTCTCCACTAAGGGAACCATCATCCCTTCTTTCCCCAGGTACTTCAAGTTCCAGGTAATTCACTTCATCTGTGATCAGGGGACTCTGTGGAAAGGGGGATTCCCACAGGCAACAACAACAAAAAATTCCCAGACAGTGCAACAGAGCAACAACAACAATAAAAAAGACTGCAAAAGAATGAAGAGGTATTAGGAGAGCTGAAGGACATGAAATGTAATAATATCTGTATTATAGGGATGCCAGAAGGAGAAGAGGAGCACAAGGGAAAGAAAACCTGTTTGAAAAAGTCATGACAGCCCTGGCTGGTGTCATGTAGATTGGCACCAGTGTATTGGCACCAGTCTGAGAACTTAAAGGTCGCTGGTTCAATTCTCCAGTCAGGGCACATAACCAGGCTGTAAGCCAGGTCTTCAGGCAGGTTCTTGGTTGGAGGCAAATGAAAGGCAATCATACATTAAAAAAAAAAAAAAAAGTCATGTGGAAAGGGGGACAGAGGGGAGCAAAAAGGGGATGGATGTAATACAACAACAATAAAATTTTTTTTTAATGTCATGACAGAAAACTTTCCAAATTTGGTGAGAAATAAAGCTATGCAAGTCAGAAAGCACAGAGGGTCCCAATGAAGATGAACCTAAAGAGGCTCACACCAAGACACATCATAATTAAATGGCAGCATTCAAAGACAAAGAAAGAACCATAAAGGCAGCAAGAGAGAAGCAGCTAATAACACACAAGGGAGCTCCAATAAGACTATCAGCTGATTTCTCAACAGAAACACTATAAGCCAGAAGAAAATGAAAAAAAATATTCCAAGCAATGAAAAGCAAAGGCCTACAACCAAGACTACTCTTCGATTCAAAATGGAAGGTGAAATAAAGAGTTTCCCAGACAAAAGAAAGTTAAAAGAATACACCTCCACCAAACCAGCATTGCAAGAGGTGTTAAACAGATTACTATAAGAAGAGGAAGAAAGAAACAGAGGGAGAGACAGACAGACAGACAAACAGAGACAGAGACATAGAGACAGGAACACAGGTACAAAGAGACCTATCAATAATAACATTAAATGTAAATGGATGAAATGTTCCAATCAAAAGACATAGGGTACCTGAATGAATATCAAGACTCACATATATGTTTTCTACAAGAGACTCACTTCAGAACAAAAGACATACCCAAACTAAAAGAAAAGTGATGGAAAAATATTTCTAGCAAATGGACATGACATAAAAGCTGTAGTAGGGACACTACTATTATTTTACCAGATAAAATAGATTTCACGATCAAGACCATTAAAAGTGCCAAAGAAAAACATTTCATAATACTTACAAGAATAATCCATCAAGAAGATATAACCTTTGTAAAAACATATATGCACAAAATATAGGAGCACCCAAATATATTTAAAAAAAAAAATCCTGAAGGACTTCAAGAAGAATATAGACAACAGCACATTCCAGAATAGAGAATTTTTAACACATTGTCAACAGTGGACAGATCTCCAAGCAAAAAATCATCAACAATATTGTGGCATTAAGCACCACTCTATATCAAATGGACTTCATTGAGATATAGAGAATATTTCACTCCAAGAAATCAAACTATACTTTGTTTTCAAATGTGCATGGCACATTCCAAAAATAGGCCACATAGTAGGATACAAAACAAGCCTCTACAAATTCAAGAAAATTGAAATTATATCAAGCATCTTCTCAGGTTACAATGGCTTGAAACTAGGAACGAATTTCAAGGGAAAATACCCAAAACATTCAAATTAATGGAGACTGACTAATATGCTGTTAAGTAATGATTGGGTTAACAATAAGATCAAGGAAAATCAAAAAGATTTTGGGCCCTGGCTGGTGGCTCAGTAGATAGGTCAGCTTGCAAATCCAAAGGTCACTGGTTTGATTCCTAGCCAGGGCAACATAATCAGGTTGTAAGCCAGGTCTCCAGCCAGGTCCATGGCTGGAGGCAGGTTAAAGGCAACCATACCTTGATGTCGCTCTCTGTTTCTTCCTCCTTCCCTTCCACTCTCTCTAAAAATAAAAAATAAAATCTTAAAAAAAAAAGATTTTGGTAATAAAAGGAAATGAACACACAACAATCCAAAACCTATGGGACACAGCAAAGGCAGTTCTGAGAGGAAAGTTCATAGCAATATAGGCCTACCTAAAAAAGATAGAAAAATCTCAAATAAACAACCTAACCATAAACCTATAAGAACTAGAGGAACAATAACAAACAAAGTCCAGCCCAAGTAGAAGGAAGGAAATAATCAAGATCAAAGGGGAATTATGTGACATAGAGACTAAAAGAACAATTTAAAGGATCAATAAATCCTTTTCTTTGAAAAGAAAAACAAAATTGACAAGCCTTTAACTAGACCCATAGAGAAAAAGAGCAAACTCAAATAAACAAAATCAGAAATGACAGAGGAGAAATCACAACTACTACCACAGAAATGCAAAGAATTTTAATAAAATGCTATGAAGAGCTTTGTGACAAAATGACAACCTGAGTGAAATGAACAAATTCCTAGAACCACATAATTTTCCAAAACTGAATCAAGAAGCAGCAAAAATCCTAATAGATTAATAACAACTAGAGAAATTGAAGCAGTAATAAAATTTTTAATTTAATTAAATTTAATTTAATTTTTAAAAACTCCTGGCACACAAAGCCCTGGACCAGATGGCTATGCAGGTGAATTTTTACATACATTTAGGGAAGAACTAACTCCTATATTTCTGGACCTATTCCATAAAATCCAAGAAGAGGGAAGACTCCCAAATTCTACGAGGCCGCTATGGTTCTAATCCCAAAACCAGGTCAAGACACAACTAAGAAAGAAAACTATAGAACAATATCACTGATGAATATATGTAGATGCTAAAATCCTCAAAAAAATATTGGCAAACCAGATTCAGCAATATATTAAAAGCTTCATACATCATGACCAAGTAGAATTAATTCCAGGGATGCAGGGATGATATAAATGTAATATACCTTGTAAACAAAATGAAAGGCAAAAACCATATGATCATGTCAATAGATGCTGAAAAATCATTTGATAAAGTACAGCACCAATTTATGATATGAACACTCAGCAGGTTCCGGCAAGATGGTGTAGGAGTAGGTAGAGCTACAACAATCTTCTCCCAGGTCACATCTAGAATTACTTTTTTGGAGAAAAACTCAGCAGGAATTACCAACAGAACACTAGCTGGAAAGAAGTCCTATAACTACAGACCAAACAGAAGAGGATGCTTCATCACAACCTGACTGGTAGGCTTCAAGGAAGTGTGAGAGAGCTGGCTAGGCTCCCACTGGAGGCAGCAGCTGAAAGGATGAAGCCAGGGCTTCACCTGAGAAGGATGGGTTCTGGTCCCCCAGCTGGGTATCCCAGCCTACAGCAACGTGGAGGAGAGTAAAGCAGCATACAGCTGAGAAGGATGGAAAGCCATGGAGTTTACTAGCCTAAGAGAGCACTGGAGACAGAGAACTATTAGGGTGACCACAATGAAAATACATTGGCACCCTCCTCCCCTGAGCTTCAGGGGAGGGAGGTCAGAGAGTACTAAAGACAAGTGGGGAGAGAAGTGGGGAAACAGCTGTGGGGATCTTGGTGCTGACTCATTGCCCACACCTCAGGTGGACTGCACTGCACCAAGAGGCTTTCATATGAGGGTTCCTCATAGCCCCACCCACTGGAAGCAATCTTCCCCACCCAGCAGTGCCTGAGCTTGGCACCTGATCACAATTCTTTGATTTATATCTAAATAAACCGCTCCTGCCCTGCCCTCTCTGAGCATAAATACAATACTTGGAAACTGAAAAGATATCTCCTGCCCATCATCTTCTGGGCCTGGTGGCATTTTAAAAACTCTCTGACTTAAAGCTGGGTCAGTCAGTCAGCCCTACAGAGTAACATGTAAGCCTGGTGGCTGATCCTAGATTCATTGCTTTGCAACTGAGTCAGTCCTTGCTCAACAGAGCCTGGGCCTGGCAGCTGGTTACCAACTCTCTGACTTACATCTGTGTTAGACAGTCAGCCCCACACAGTGGCAACTGAGCCTGGTGGCTGATTGTGGATTCATTGGTTGACAACTGGGTTGGTCTGTCCGGCCCACTGGACCCTGGGCCTGATGGCTGATCACAAACTCAGTGGATTACAATTGAATCTTTCAGTCTAGCCCAGTGGCCCCTTAGCCTGGCAGCTGATCACAGGCTGATTGGATTACAATAAAACCTAAAATTGGGCGGGTGTAAAACAAATAGTCCATCACCAAAAGGAAAGGAGAATCCCCCAGAAAGATCACTAAATGAAACAGAGACAAACTATCAGATATGGACTTCAAAAGAATGATGATAGAGAAGCCCATGAGCTCAGCCAGCTCAAAGAAAACTATAAACAACTCCAGAGAAACTACAAAGAACACCAGGGAAGCTACAAGAAACTTATTGAGAACTACACCAGCATTAAAAAATGACTTAGAAACTATCAGTAAGTGCCAGGAGGGAATGAAGAATACAATTTCTGAATTGAAGAATACAATAGAAGGAATCAACAGTAGGCTACAGGAAGCAGAGGATGGGATCAGCAAGCTGGAGGACAATGTAGATAAATATTGCAAGACAGCCCAAGAGAACAAAAAAAGGCTGAACAAGAATCAAGAGGTTTTAAGAGAGCTGCACGACAACATAAAACACAGTAATATCCATATCATAGGTATACCAGAAGGAGAAGAGAAACAAGGAATGAAAAACCTTTTTAAAAAAGTAATGATAGAAAATTCCCCTAATATGATGAGTGAAAATGTTACTCAAGTTCAGGAAGCACAGAGTGTCCCAATGAAGATGAACCCAAACAGATCCACTCCAAGACACATTATAATTAAAATGGCAAATTTCAAAGACAAGGAGAGAATCCTAAAAGCATCAAGAGAAAAACGGCAAATAACATATAAGGGGGCTCCAATTAGGTTATTAAATGACTATTCAACAGAAACAATTCAAGCCAGAAGGGAATGGCAGAACATATTCCAAGTAATAGGAAACAAAAGCCTGCAACCAAGAATACTTTACCCAGTGAGGCTTTCACTCAAAATAGAAGAAGAAATAGTAGTTTCCCAGACTAAAAAAAAAACTAAAAGAATACATCTCTATCAAATCAGTATTGCAAGAAATGCAAAAGGGCCTGCTTTTAAAAAAAATGATAAAGAAACAGGGAGAGACATAGAGGAACACAAGTACAAAGTGAGAAAATGGCAATAAATAAGTATCAATCAATAATAACCTTAAATGTAAGTGGATTAAATGTGCCAATCAAAAGACATAGAGTAGTTGAATGGATAAGAAAACATGACCCACATATAAGCCCTCTTCAAGACACCTACCTCAGAACAAAAGATCAACACAGATTGAAAGCGAAGGGATGGAAAAATATATATCAAGCAAATGGATGTAAAAAAAAGGGGGGAGGCTGTAATAGCAATACTTATTTCAGATAAAATAAATTTTATGATGAATGACATAAAAAAGATAAAGAACATTTCATAATACTTAAGGGAACAATCCATCAAGAAGATATAACTGTGGTAAACATATATGCACTCAACATAGGAATTCCCTAATATATAAGAAAAATTTTGGAGGACTTCAAAATGGATATAGAAAGCAACATACTAATAGTATGGAATTTTATTACCCCATTATTAAAAATAGACAGATCTTCCAAACAACAAATCACCAAGGATGTTGTGGCATTGAAAATCGCTCTAGAGGAAATGGACCTAATTGATATATAAAGTACCTCTCAACCCAAAGAAGCAAAATACACATTTTTTTCAAATGCACATGGAACATTGTCTAAGATAGACCACAAGGTAGGTCACAAAACAAGCCACCACCAATACAGGAAATTTGAAATCATACCAAGCATTTTCTCAGGTCACAATGGTTTGAAACTAGAAACCAATATCAAGGGAAAAAACCAAAAACACTCTAACTCATAGAGACTGAATAATACACTTTTAAGTAAGGAATGGTTTAACAATGAGATCAAAGATGAAATTAGAAAGTTTCTGGAAACAAATGACAATGAATACACAACAGTTCAAAACCCATAGGACACAGCAAAGGCAGTCCTCAGAGGGAAATTCATAGCAATACAGGCCTACCTAAAAAGGTCAGAAGATTGTACGACCTAACCATAAAGCTGCAAGAACTAGAGGAACAACAACAAACAAAGCCCAGAGCAGGGAGAAGGAAGAAATCATCAAGGTCAGAGCAGATTTAAATAACTTAGAGACTCAAACTATAATTTGAAGAATCAACAAGTCCAGGGGTTGGCTCTTTGAAAAAATAAACAAAATTGACAAGCCTTTAACCAGACTCAACAAGAAAAAGAGAGAGAGGATCCAAATAAACAGAATCAGGATCCAAATAAACAGAATCAGAAATGACAGAGGAGCAATCACAACTAATACTTCAGAAAAACAAAGGATTACACGAAATTACCCAAAGGTCATTGGTTGGATTCCCCACTAGGGCACATAACCAGGTTGCAAACCAAGTCTCCACCCAAGGCCGTGGCTGGAGGCAGGTGAAAGGCAACCATACATTGATGTCTTTCTCTCCATCTCTGCCCCTCTCCCTGCCTGTCTCTCTAAAATTAATAAATAAAATCTTTAAAAGAAAATAAAAACAAAAATTATCATTATTTTAGGTGTGATAGTATACATATAAAACCTGATAGGCTCCACCAAAAGCTTACTCAACCTAAGAAGCAAATTCAGCAAAATAGCTGGGTATAAAGTCAATATTTAGAAATTAAAAGTATTGTTTATACCAATAATGAAACATCAAAGGTAGAAGCTAGAAAACAAATCCCATTTACCATAGCAACAAGAAAAATAAACTACTGAGAAATAAACTAAACCAAGGATGTAAAAGACCTGTACTCAGAAAACTACAGAACATTGAAGAAAGAAAAATCAAGGAAGATACAAATAAATGGAAGCATATACCATGTTCATGGATGAGAAGAATGAAAATAATTAAAATGTCCATACTACCCAAAGCAATCTGTAGATTCAATGCAACCCAATTGAAATACCAATGACAGACTTTACAGAAATAGAAAATAACTTCAAAATTTTATATAGAGCCTTAAATGCCCACAAATAGCCATAGCAATCTTGAGACAGAATAATGAGGTAGGAGGAATCACAATACTGGACATCAAACTCTAACAAGGCTACTGTCATCAATACTATCTGGTACTGGCATAAGAATAGACATAGAGATCAATGGAACAGAATAGAAAGCCCAGAAATAAACCCAGGACTCTACGGTCAATTCATATTTGACAAAGAGAGAAAAAAACATAAAATGGAGTAAAAACAGTGTCTTCAACAAATGGAGTTGGGAGAACTGGACAGCAACATGCAAAAAGATAAAACTAGACCACCAACTTACACCATACACCAAAATAAGCTCAAGATGGATAAAGGACTTAAACATAAGCAGTGCCACCATAAAGGTCCTGGAGAAAAGTATAGGCAGTAAAATTTTAGATATCTTACATAGAAATATGTTTACTGATACTTCTCCAAGCACAAAAAATAAATAAAAGAACAAATAAACAAATAGGACTATTTCAAATTAAGAAGTTTCTGCTCAGCTAAAGAAAACACCAGCAAAATTAAAAGGGAACCAACGGTATGGGAAAACATATTTGTAAATGATATTTCAGACAAGGGTTTTATATACAAAATATATAAAGAACTAATGCAATTCAACAACAGGGAGTCAGACAGCCCAATTTTAAAGAATGGGCAAAGGACCTGAACATACAACTCACTGAGGGAGACATACAAAAGGTCCAAAGGCATATGAAAGAATGCTCAACATCACTAGCCATTGGAGAGATGCAAATTAAAACCACAATAAGATACCATCTCACACCTGTCAGAATGGCCATCACCAACAAATCAACAAACAACAAGTGTTGGTGAGAATGTGGGGCAAAGGGAACCCTGGTCCACTGTTGGTGGGAATGTAGGCTGGTGCAGCCACTATGGTAAACAATATGGAGTTTCCTGCAAAAACTAAAAATGGAACTGCCTTTTGATCCAGCAATTCCACTACTAGGCCTATACTGGGAGAACCCTGAAACACCAATTCATAAGAATCTATGTACCCCTATGTTCATATCAGTTCTATTTACAATAGCCAAGTGCTGGAAACAGCCTAAGTGCCCATCAGTGGATGATTGAATCAAAAACTTTGGTACATTTACACAATGGAATACTACACAACAGAAAGAAAGAAGGAACTCCTAACCTTTGCAACAACATGGATAGAACCAGAAACTATTATGCTTAGTGAAATAAGCCAGTGGGTGAAAGATGAATGTCATATGATCTCATCTAGTTTAGGACAATAATGAACAAAACAAACATGTAAGCAAAACAGAGCCAGATACATGAATACAATGAGTAGATATCCAGTAGTCAGAGGGGAGGAGGGAAGGAAGAGGGCTGAGGAGGAGGCAAAGAAGGGGAGTTGTTTAGTCAAGGAACTAATATGGAAGAACCATGGACATGGACAACAAGTGAGATTGACTTTGGGGGCTGTGGGTGCATGGAAAAGGGGATAGAGGGAACGAAAAAGGGGATGGATGTAATACAACAACAATAAAATTAAATTTAAAAAAGGAATACTCAGCAAAGTGGTAATAGAAGGAGCATACCTCAAAATACTAAAGGCCATATACAATAAGCTTACAGCCAACATCATACTCAATGGGCAAAAAGTAACCATCTTCCTCTTAAGATAAGGAACATTATAAAGGTGTCCACCCTCTCCACTTCTACTTAACATCATTTTGGAAATTCTAGCCACAGTAATCAGACAAGGAAAAGAAATAAAAAGTATCCAAATTGAAATGGAGGAAGTAAAACTGTCATTAACTTCAAGTGCCATGATAGAGTACATGGAAGACCCTATAGACTCCGCCAGATAATTACTCAGCCTTAAAAGTAAATTTGGCAAAAAAGCTGGATACTAAGTTAATATCCAGAAATAGAAGGTATTTTTTGTACACAAACAATGAAACATAGACACTAGGAAAAAATCTCATTTACTTTAGCAATAAGAAAACTAACGTATCTAGAAATAAACTAACCAAGCAAGTAAAATAGCTGTACTTGGAAAACTCATGAATACTGAAGAAAAAATTAAGGAAGATACAAATAAATAGAAACATATTCCATATTTGTGGATAAGAAGAATTAAGATTATTAAAATGTCCATACTGCTCAAAGCAATTTATAAATTCAACATAATCCCTCTTAAATTACTAATGATGGATGAAGAACAAATACTTCAAAAATTTATATGGAGTCATAAACAACCACAAATAGCCACAGCAATCTTAAGAAAGAAGGAAAAAGAAGGAGAATCACAATACATGATATCAAACTATAGTACAAGGTAAATGTAATCAGAACAGTCTGGTACTGGCATAAGAATAGACATATAGATCTATGGAACAGAATAGAGTGACCAGAAATAAACCCAGGTCTATATGGTCAACTAAAGGAGAAGGAGCATAAAGTGAAGTGAAAACAGCCTCTTTAACAAGTGGTGTTGGGAGAATTGGGCAAGGACATGCAAAAACATGACTCTAGACCATGAACTTACACCATATATCAGAATAAAATTACAATGGATAAAAGACTTAAATATAAGCCATGCCACCATAAAAGCCCAAGAGGAAAACATCGGCAATGAAATTTCAGATATCCCCCACAGCAATATTTTCAGTGATATTTTTCCTAAAGCAAGGAAAATAAAGGAACAAATAAACAAATTAGGCTACATCAAACTAAAAAGTTTCTGCTAAGCTAAAGAAAATATCAGGAAAATAAAAAGGGATCATTCATGTGAAAAAAACATATTTGCCAATGATACCTCAGACAAGGGTTTGATCTTCAAAGTATATAAAAAATTTATGATCAACACCAGAAATACAGACAGCCCAATTTAAAAAACGTGCAAAGGACCTGAACACACACTTCTCCAAGCAGAATATTTGAAGGACCCATAAGCATATAAAAGAATGCTCAACATCATTAGCCATCAGAAAGATGAAATTAAAACCACAATGAGATACCACCTCCCATTGGTCAGAATGGCAATCATTGACAAATCAATAAACAACAAGTGTTGGCAAGGATGTGGGGAAAAGGGAACCCTGGTACACTGTTGGTGGGAATGCAGACTGTTGTAGCCACTATGGAAAACAGTATGGAATTTCCTCAGAAAACTGAAAATGGAACTGCCTTTTGACCCAGCAATTCCACTGCTAGGACTATACCTAAAGAACCCTGAAACTCCAATTCAGAAGAATCTATGCATGCCTATGTTCATAGCAGCACTATTCATAGTAGCCATGTCCTGGAAATAGCCTAAGTGCCCATCAGTGGGTGAATGGATTAAAAAACTGTGGTACATATACATAATGGAATTCTACATAGCAGAAAGAAAGAAGGAACTCCTCCTACCTTTTGCAATAGCATGGTTGGAACTGGAGAGTATTATGCTTAGTGAAATAAGCCAGGCACAAAAGACAAATACCATATCATCTCACCTAATACAGGAAACTAATGAGCAAAACAAACAGATGAGCAGAACGGAACCTGAGACATGGAAACAAGGACCAAAATGATGGTGACTAGAGGGGTGGTGGGAGAAGAAAAGGGGGATAGAAAGGGAAGGGTTTAGTCAAGGAGCTATTATGAATGATCCATGGACATGAACAACAAGATATGGATTGACTGTGGAAGAGGGTATGGTGTGGGTGGAACAGAGAGAGCAATGGGTGAAAAAAGAAACAATTGTAATAGAATAATAAAATTTTTAAAAAAGGAATAAATGCAGATTCTAAGAAGAGAAAAGTAGGGAGAACAATAGATAAATGTACATTGATAAAAATCACAGGTATTTGTTTCTATATCCTTTTTTTTTTTTTTTTTTTTCTTGTATTTGCAAAATTTGCCATTAACATTGCTTTTTCAAGTTTCTTATGTGTTAACTGAACACAGGCTGAGTACTTCATGGGTTAACTGGACACAGCCTGGGTCTAGCCCATGTTGCTGGGTAAGCTCACCCCTGGACTTCCTGTTCTTTTCCAGAGGCTTCAAGGGAGAGCCACTGGAGCCACAGGGAAGATTGGAATTTGAAGACAAAAGTAACTTTTCTCCTTTGAAAGTAGCATAAAACTGAGGAACCTGGGGAACCTGAAATAAAGAATTTGGCATTCCAAGCCTGGTAAAATCACTAACCCTTCATGAGCTTCAGTTGCCCTGCCTATAAATGGTGATTTACAATAAACCTCCCACAGTTATTTGGAAATTTATGTCAATAAAGGGTCTGGAATGGAAGAAAAAGTGTTGATGAAACATCATTCCTTTGAGGAATCAGAAGCAGTATTTAGGCCAGGAACTAGGCCTAGACTTGGTGAGGGGAGCTGGTGCTGGGACAGGGGTAGATTAGATGAGGCTGGCCCTCCTGAGCCATGCAGAGCACCTCCCAGTCCCTGCGCCCCTGCCTGTTCTCGGTGCCTGTGCTCTATTCTAGAGTTGCCACTCAAGGAGCACTCTGTTCAAGCACATGAACACACAGGCTCTGTTATTTACAGATTCAAATATGTCATGTTGAGGAAGGATACAATGAAGAGCAAAAATGTCTAAGCTCAAGGATTTCCTGGTGAAATTTAACAAGGTAAATTTTTCTATGTAGAGATTATCTTGATACTGAGCCTCATGACTGACAGAGAGCACAACTTCAGCACAAAGCCATGAGATAGCATGGCCATTACTGTGGCTGTGGTTAGTGCTGCTGTACCAGCCCTAATCCAAAAGATGAATCCACCCCCATCTGCTCTCCCAGAACGTAGGTGGCATGTCTCCACAGGTCACTTTCAGTCCTCCTGCACAGTGACTCACTTGCAACAGGCAAGCCATATTTAAGGAGTGGATGTCATTGAATCCATATTTGGACACTTCTGAAACCCTTTTCCATTTTCCTCTGCTGTATTTCAAGTATTTCAATCCCAATTGTTCTCACTTTGAAAAGGGGATGGATGTAATAAAACAACAATAACATTAAATTTACAACAAAAGAATAATCCCAAAGGAAAAAACAAAACAAAACTTTGTAAGCACTGCAGGGATAGTAGACTTTATTAGTTGACAATACTTTTCAATGAGGAGCTAAAGTAAAATATGCAATTCTTGCCCCCATTTTTGTACATGAATATACAAATTTTTTTACATTGAGTCTAAAGCATTGAGACAGACATTTGAGGTTACCCCTCCCAACCTTTGCTCCTGTCACCTCAGAGTCCTTGAGGCCTACATGTACTTCCTAGGTGGTTGTGAGGGAAAACCGAAAATAACTATGTGAAGTCATTGGGTGATCATAATTGTATCTGTGATTATTTTTATTTATTCAAGCTGCACCTCATTCCAAAAGAAAGGGTTAATGAAACATCATCATTACTATTAATAGGACATTTCTATGAGGTTCCTCCATGTTTCCTACTCCCAGTAGCCTCAATATACCAACATAGTTGCAGATGTTGGGGACCCCAACATTAACCATCACCAGCCCTCTTTATTCCTTGAGGTTTCTCTCTATCACTCTTGCTTTATACATTTAGTAAAGCATTTAGGAGAGGAACAACAGGGGATAATTACACAGGTAGAACTTTATTAGAATGAAGATGATACAGGATGACTTGATTAGAGGTAGGAATGCATGCACATGAGTGTGAACAACACTGATGCAACTTCTATAAAAGTAGCTCTCTTCCTAAAATGGTGTGAAAGTGGCTGCTTTGACACTCTTATGAACAAAGGAACCCAGTGTGCACCCAAGGGAAAAACTGGTCTTTCCAGTCGAAGAGGATATTCTGCAGCAGGTTATCCCTGTCAATCTAACTTCACAGCATCACGTCCAAAACAGAGCAGGGGCTATATAGGAGGAAGCTGGGGAGCAGAACTTTTCTTTTTCTTTTTTTTTTTATCATTTTTTAAAATTTTATTGTTGTTGTATTACATCCATCACCTTTTTGCTCCCCTCTGTCCCCCTCCCCACCCACCCATTCCCCCCAAAGTCAATCCCACCTGTTGTCCATGTCCATGGTTCCTTTATACTAGGTTCTTGTCTAAGCTACTCTCCTTCCTTGCCTCTGCCTCCCCCCTCCCCCCAACCCCTTTCCCCCTGACCATTGAAGGCTGCCTTTTGATCCAGCAATTCCACTACTTGGACTATACCCAAAGAATCCTGAAACACCAATTCATAAGAACCTATGTACACCTATGTTCATAGCAGCACTATTTACAATAGCCAAGTGCTGGAAACAGCCTAAGTGCCCATCAGTGGATGATTGGATCAAAAAACTTCGGTACATTTACACAATGGAATACTACATAGCAGAAAGAAAGAAGGAACTCGTACCTTTTGCAACAACATGGATGGAACTGGAGAGTATTATGCTTAGTGAAATAAGCCAGTCAGTGAAGGACAAATACCATATGATCTCACCCATTACAGGACAATAATGAACAAAACTAATAAGCAAAACAGAACCAAATATATGAATACAGTGAATAGGGAGAAGAACTTTTCAAACTGCCCACCTCAGGTGTCCCTTGGGGGTGCTCTGCTTTCTTTCCTCTGTATATCTTTCCTGTCATCACTGAAGCTGCGGATGAGAAAACCCACTGACAACCGTGTTCATCATTTTCTCTATCCTTTCATCTATCTCCTTGTTTCCAGTTGTGTCCATTATTCACTGTGACCTTTTGGTTGAATATGTGAGAGCAATGACATTCATAGCCTCTGGGCAGCCTCCTATTTTGCTCATGGACAAGCTACTATTAAAGAGACACTGACAACTTTCTTGACAAGTATCCTGGCTGCTATCTCTATATGCATTCATTCATGCATGTATGCACTCACTTATTCATTCACTCTTTCATTTATTCAGGAAGTATTTCTGGATTGCCCATTTAGTATATGCAGGTGGGACTTAGATTTACTGTCCCCTAGATATCTTTTTTCAAAAAGAACTACTCTCTCTCTAACCTTTGTTTGCTGCTTGGAATGTACTCTCTGAGCAAATAAAGCATTACATCAACCTGTATTCAAGGGCTTCATTCAGCCTATATTTCTAGCCTGAATCTCACACCACAGCAAATTGATCAAGGGTTCTCTCCTCCACATGCCCTGTATTTTAGTGCTTATGCTTAAACATCCCCCTCCCCAAAGCCCTACACCCTTTCTAAACAAATTAGGGTATGCTACTTAAAATCCCTCGCACTTCTATTGTAAATGGATTTTACATAAATAAAGCAGGTTTTAAAATGTCATTGGCAGGATTGCTTTTAAATTAAGAGGTTTGCTATGACTTTCAAGCATGATAATGTGTATAATAGCACCTAACACAGTACCTGGTACATGGCAGGAAAGCAATAAATATTAGTTGAATGAATGAGTGTGTGAATGAATAAAATAGCCCCACTGTTAATGAGGAGGGGTTCCCTGAGGAGGAGAGGGATGGTCAAGCAGGCTGTGGAGAAGGTCAAGGCTCACTTAAATAGAATATTACATGAGTGTGTAGGACTTTCCTAAGGCTACATGTGCTATATGCACCCAAATTCCTGGACCATTTCAGTTTATACAACCAAGTTTTTAATCTATGTTCTGCCTCCTGATAGTTACTGAAATCTTCCAGAGACCTGATTCTCTGCTTTGTAAAATGGTTTTAAAATGAGTATACATACTAATAGCTAGTACAAATACAAATATGTATATTAATATAGTAAGTCATCTATACTGTCATTTGTGATATCTGTGCCTTCTATTTCATTGAGTCATTGTGAGGTTCCAAGAGCTAGAGTTAGGGAAACACTGTTGTGAAGATGTTCAAGTCTAAATAATTATTGTGATTACTCAAACATATTATTTGACTGTTGTTGTCCCGGTACTTTCTCTGCCTCACTTGGCTTGGCTCTGAGCTCATGGCGCACACAGCATCTGTGCTTGTTCACTTGACTGACTCAAAGCTTTGATTTGATCTGACATTCAATAATATGAAGCAGGGACACACAGCCCCAAGCTTCCAGGTTTTTCTGGTGACTTCTACTGTGGACTCAGTCCAGCTGGGCTGAATGGTACCAAGTGGTTGAAAGAAGCATTACTTCTTCACTCCAGGCCCTTGGGGTGGACAGAGGATGGACTTCAGGCAGCTGCATGAAACTGGTGGGATAAAACCAACCTTACTGGCCTGAAATTAAGAGTTCTCCACCCACCAAGCTTTGATTTTTGGTTTTTGCTAAATTTCCTTTAACATGAAAACTATACTCACCCACCCCCCTCCATTTTTCCTTTTCTTCCCTTGCCTTCCACATCCGCTCACTGTCTTTGACCTTCTGCCAAAAACTATTTCTTAACATTCAGCCACCTTTATATCTTCTGTTCCTGTGTTTCAGGCACTGTAAGTTCTTGGTGTTCAAACCCCCTAAGGTTAGGTAAACAGTAGTTTGAATTTATCTTCTTTCTCTTTCATTAGAGCTTTATTTTCAAGTTCATCAGGGACTTCCTCTGGATGTAATTACCACTGTTCTTTTTTGAATGCTGCCCACCTTCCTCTTCTTTTGTCAAAAATGCCATAGGTCTTCTGAGATTTCTTTCACATTTAAAATGTCTACCTGCACATCAATCTTGATTTTATTTAAAGGCATTTTTCCAAAGTGAGGTGCTGCAAAGCTATTCTGTTTTCCACCCCACTTTTTGCAGGAAGGTGAAATATGATGACAACAAGGATTAGAACTCAAGAACTGAGCATTAGCCCCTTCAAGCACAATGTCTATAAACAGATTCTGTGCCTGTGGCCCACAACTCCCTCTCTTATAAAACTTACTTGTGGTAGAATCAACTGCTTATGTGAGGCTTTTATAGATGCTCTGTCTCTTGCCTTCCTTCCCCATCCCACTCCATTAATGAAGTCCCCCTGCCAAATATGATATGTGATGCCATGTCCTTTAACTGAGACCAGAGGCTTTGGCAAATAAACCTGCCTTCTGGGCTGTCAGTTCTCTCACTTCTTACTTCTGGCTCAAACAGTGGCTTAAATGAAATTCAAATTGTGATCATCAAGCATATAATGAGAGCTAACAATGATTGGAACTCACAGGTCAGAATGGAAAATTAATTTCCCTCAGTTGCAGTGCCACAGCTAGTGAGCAATTGGTGACCAAGAGAGATTTTATATTTGACCCACATCATAGGGTCCAAAAGAGATTTTATATTTGACCTACGTCCTAGAAGGGTGGGACATAAATCCTAGCTGAACTCTTAGAAGTTTGAGTGTGTGATATTGGCCATGGGAAATACACTTACTTTATATTTGCCATCAGCCTTCATTTGATCTGGAGGTACTTTCTTAAGAGGAAACAGCTTCCCTAGTATAAAATAATGCATCCATTTCAGACTGTCAAAGGGACCTATCCCTTTTAAATTTTAATTCCACCTAGATCATTTCTGTGAGCTGGGATGTTTATTATTCCATCTCCAACACTCTTCTTGTCAAATGGAGCCACTGCGTATGTGGGCAATGTGGCCCAGCCACCTCTGGTTTGGGCCTGTGCTTGAATGTGATACAGGTAGGGGCCCAGGGCTGTGTCCCATGAGAGTTACTTCCCATTTACTTATCTCTGGAGGGAGTGAACCTCAGAAAAGGAGATTGGAGTTCTGAGAACAAGGGCACAGCAAAGTAGGGGCCTAGAATGTTGGTGGGCCAAGCCAAGAGCTTATTAAAAGAGGGTATTGAGGAAGAAGAGAGTTCGAAATAACAGATCAGCAGAAAGGACCAGGGCAAAGTGCAGCAAAAGTGAGCACACTCACAGAAACCAAGGAAACACCTTTACTCCCTGTATTTCAGAGCTAAAATTAGTCCAGATGACCCTTAACTCCTAGACATTGTACTCCCAGATACACTTGAATAGTCTGTTCAATGTTTTAGGGCCTTTCAGGATGAACTGAAGATAGTGTTAAATGGGCTCATTCTTTGCTCACATTTAATTTTTTTTTTTTTTTTTTTAGTTTTCACCCAAGATTATTATTTTTTTTCATTGCTTTAGAGAGACAGAAACATCAATGCAAGGAAGAAGGAGTGATTAGTTTCCTCCCATATGGGCCTGGATCAGGGATCACACATGTCTGGACTGGGAATCTAATCAGCAGCCTTTCGGTTATGGGACAACACCCCAATCAACTGAGCTACACCAGCCAGGACGTTATTTGCTCATCTTAAGCAGTTGGGGAGACTTCTCAAAAGCATCTGGGGCTTAGGCGAGATCTCTGTTTTATATAGAACTTCCTATTAGTAGTCAGTAAATAGTAATGGCTAATGATTACTCAGAAGCCCACACAGGAAGAAATGGTGTAAAAAGTCCATTGAAAAAATTACAGAAGAGCAAAGGTACACATTTAAAGAGAAAAGGACATGGAATAAAAATATAGTTTAATCCGGGCTCTCGCTGCCCGACACAGATTCTACCTTCAGCTGCTGGAGAATCGGGCCAGAGCCTCCGCAACTGCTGCAGAAGAAGTAAACGTAAACAGTACCTGGCCACCAACTGAACAGCCCTGCCCCAGCCCATTCTGGAGTGCAGAGCCGCCCAGCCCACAGGTCCAGAATACAACCAGACAGCCCAAATAAAGGACACACCAAGAACAGCAAGTGGAGAAAATCTGGGAGACGGCAACATTGAACTCCACAAATCTCCTATCACAGAAGGGTGCTCAACTAAGGCAAGGAAGCAAAGCAGGTTAACCCAAGTAAAGAACAATAAATAAATAAATAAATAAATAAATAAATAAAAAGCAAGAACAAACACCCAAAATGGGGAAAAAAAGAATCAGTCCATCACCAAAAGGAAAGGAAGAGTCCCCAGAAAGACCACAAAATGAAACACAGGCACCAGGAATATTCGATAAGGAATTCAAAAGAATGATGATAGAGAAGCTCAGTGAGCTCAGCCACATCAAAGAAAACTATAAATAACTACAGGAGAATTACAAAGAACTCCAGGGAAGTTACAAGGAACTTACTGAGAACTACAACAGCATGAAAAAGGACATAGAAACTGTCAATAAGTGCCAGGAGGAAATGAAGAATACAATTTCTGAATTGAAGAATACAGTAGAAGGAATCAACAGTAGGCTAGAGGAAGCAGAGGACCGGATCAACTAGTTGGAAGATAATGTAGACAAATACTACAAGACGGTACAAGAGATTTAAAAAGACCGAATAAAACTGAAGAGGGTTTAAGAGAGCTGCAGGACAACATGAAACGTAACAACATCCGTATCATAAGGATACCAGAAGGAGAAGAGAAACAAGGAATGGAAAACCTGTTCAAAAAAGTCATGATAGAAAATTTCCCTAACATGATGAGTGAAAACATGAATCCAGTTCAGGAGGCACAGAGGGTCCCAATGAAGATCAACCCAAACAGACCAACACCAAGGCACATTATTATTAAAATGCCTAATTTCAAAGACAAAGAGAGAATCCTAAAAGCATCAAGAGAGAAAAGACAAATAACATACAAAGGGGCTCCAATAAAGCTATCAAATGATTATTCAACAGAAACAATTCAAGCCAGAAGGGAATGGCAAAAAGTATTTCAATTAAGGCCTGCAACCAAGAATACTCTACCCAGCGAGGCTCTCATTCAAGATAGAAGGAGAAGTAACAAGCTTCACAGACAAAAAAAAAAAAAAAAA